>PVJL010014171.1:0-29066 GCA_004026885.1 Lyroderma lyra | reverse complement strand
ACACAATACTTTGATCTTAGGAACACTCTCAGAGTGACAACTACCACTAACTGAACACCTACTGAACGGTTTGGCTGCATCTTCTCATCTAATGTCCATAACTGCAAATTAAGTATTACTCTACTAGTCCCATTTTACAGATGGGAAAAGTAGGCAGTTAATGAACAGGGGAAAGCAAAGCACGATTAAATGGCTCACCAATTTATAGAGTTAGTGATCGAGGAAGGCAGAATTTGACCCCGGCAAACGCAACTTTGCCTGCCACTCCCACGAAATCTGCGAGGTCTCTTCTCCATACAAATGGCCTCACTCGCACTTACACTCTATGCCATTTTAAAAGAGGTCCCTTCATGATCCGCAGTAAGGACTGGTGAAATATGTGACTCGCAGGCCCGGCTCCCGGTGTCCCCCACACAGAGCGGTCTTTGTTGCTGAGGAAGCGGGACTGGCACCCTGAAACCTGAGCAGAGGATGCCGACAAGCACCCTCTCCCTGTGCTTTGGGGAGCATGGATCTCACAGGCACAGAGCACGAAGACTAGTCATCGCCACAGAAGGAAAGCAGTGACTTCCTCCAACAAGCAGACACCCAGGGGGCCGCACAGGGCCGGGCCCACGCTCAGAGGCCACTTAGACCTCAGGAAGGACAGCACCTCTGAGTCAGATCCTGGCTCCGTGTCCCCCTAGCTGCACCTCACCCTTCTCAGCCCGGCCTCTCGGCTCTGCGGTACTGACCTCATAGTGTCCATACGAGGGCTTCGTGACGTAATGGAGTGTCAGCACAGTGCCTGGAAATCAGCAGGAACTCCATAACTACTGAATATTATTTTCAAAAACAGATCTGAAAAAAATCCCAGAGGGAGAAATAAATGGATAACGACCACAGCCTCACTACATGTGTGAGCAATGCTGAGAAAAATGTGGCTTCTTCTTAGGAAACAGTGCTTCCTGCCACCTTGTTTCCTAAGTGCTATGTCACGGTCACAGTTATCAGGATCCTTCTCAGGTGGCTTTGTGCACACCCGAAATTGCCTGAGGAGAAGCCGAGCTAATCTTTTAAAGCCATGGAAGTCACTCGTATGCAACATACTATAAATAGTATACAGGTAAATTGTAGAATCCCTCTATTTCACGGGGCCCTGAGAAAAAAATCTCCTAATCTAACAAGTGTTTCCAATGAAGGCGATATGGTTTTCTGGGACTGGTCTCCAAACCATAGTGGGGGCGTCCAAAGAGCTAATGTCCTGGAAACTCACTGTCTGGGTCTGAATCCTAGTCTCGCCACCTACTTGCCTACCTGTGTGACCTTGGGCGACTTACTTAACTTCTCTGTTTCTCAATTTGTAATTTATCAAATGGACAATGATAGTATCGCTTTCATAAAGATTAGATGAGATGATGTGCATAAGCACCAAACAGTGCCCAGTACATCATAAGGTCTGTTATTATTTAGTCAACAAACATTGGTGAGGACCTACTATTAAGCTATACCCGGCACTGGAAGAGATCAATAACTTAAAAAATAGTAGTCGTATGAAATCAACTGCTTCTCACAGGTCATTGGAACTTAGTTAACACAAGTGGATTATATACAAAGTGCTACCGGGTCCCATCAAAGGAAACAAATAAATCTGTCTGAGAGAGTAGACAAAAAGGTCACAGAAGATGAAATGTGAGCTTTGCTTTAAAGACGCGCAGGAATTCCTAGGCAGAGAAGGCGACTGTCTTAGGCAAATATTACTGGAGCGGAAACCAACTTGAATAGACTCCATAGAGCACAGCAGCCCTGGGGACAGAAGCTGGGAAGCAGCTCCTGCCTCCTGGCGCCAGGCTCCACCTCTTCCCCGCCTCACAGTCACGTGTCCTTACCTCGCCCTTGTCTTCAGTCCCTGGTGGTCTCATTTCTGCCCCTCCTCCCCACATGCCATCAAAGTGTTCTGGCTAATCTCCCTGGTATTGTCCTCTGTGCCAACTCCAAGGAACAGGGAGTGGGTGGGAGGCACAAGTCTCCAACTTACCTGAAAGCAGGGTCAGGTGACTGTTATAGATGAAAGGATTGGCCTGTCAATGTGGCAAATTACATAATCAGATTTCTCACTTAAACACAATCTTCCAGTCCTGAAAATACATATATATGTATTTTTAAAAACTCACTGCCGGATTTTGTTTGCTAATATTTAATTTTGCAACGAACTTCACAAGTGAGAACCATCTGCAATATTCTTTTCCTGGGCTATCTTTGTCTAATTTTAGCATGAAGATTTTACTAGTCTCATAAAATGACTAGAGGAATGTTTTCGCCTTTTCTGTGTAAGACTGAAATGTTCTGTCCTTAAGTGTTTGGTAGAATTTGCCTATAATGCATCTGGGTCTATGATTGATTTTTGAACTATAGATTTCATTCCTTTGCTGATTATAGAACAATTAAGGTTTTCTATTTATTTTTAATCATGTTTGATAATGTGTACTTTTCTTGACATTTAACCATTTCATCTGAGTTTTCAAATTTATTAGCATGAAACTATTCATATTATATTTAAATTCTGCTGCATCTGTAGCCATAGTCCCCTTTATTACTAATATTATTTATTTCTACTTTCTTCCTCATTTGATTAATATTGCCAGTTTGATCTATTTTATTAGCATTTTAAGGAATAGATTCTTAACCTTATCAATCTTTTCTAGTGTAGGATTATTATATATTCCATACACAACATGCTCAGCCTTGACATGATAGGTGTTATACACATTTTCTTTGAATAAATGAATGAATGAATGAATACCTATGTGTTTGAGGTCTGACATTTAAGTTTACAAACTTGCCATTGTGTGCTTACACTGACAGCACTGTACAAGCAACTCAGTAAGGTCTCATAACCTGATTATATCTGTGTCTCACAGCTGTTGACGTATGGCGTGTTCGTGTTCATGGATGGCAGGGTGTTGCTCAGTGGTATTCATTATTGTTGTTGCATGTTTTTGTACAACAATATCGCAAGGATGTTGGAGCTTGAGTTAGAGCAACGAACAAACATTACATTTCTTGTAAAACTTTGCAAGAACAGAAGTGAAATAAGAGACATGTTAGTCCAAGTTTATGGGGATAATGCCATGGAGAAAAGCAGTGTACAAATGGATGAAATGTTTTTTCTGAGGGAAGAGAAAGTGTCACTGATGAAGAGAGGTCAGGGCAGTCAGTAACAAGCAGAACTGATGAAAACATTGCAAAAATTTGTCAAATTGTGCATCAAAATCAGCTAACTGTGAGAGGCATAGCAGACCAAGTGAACATCAATAGAGAAACAGAAAAATCTTAACTGAAAATCTTGGCATGAGAAAGGTGTGTGCAAAAATGGTCCTGAAGGAGCTCACTGATGAACAAAAGCAAAGGAGAGTCAAAGGTTGCCAAGACCTTTAGGAGAGGCAAGACAACATTTTGGGTCATGTTACCACTGGTGATGAAACACGGGTGCACCAATATGACCCTGAAACAAAGCATCCAAGTGCACAGTGGAAGTCAGCCAATTCTACACAAGCAAAGAAGTTGTGTCTGTCCAAATCAAGAGTCAAAATGATGTTGCTAAACTTTTTTGATATCAGAGGGATTGTTCATTATGAATTTGCAACAACTGGACAGTCAACCAAGTTTATTATTGAAGTGCTGAAAAGGCTGCGTGAAAAAGTTAGACGAAAATGACCTGAACTTTCTGCCAACAACTCATGGCTCTTGCATCACGACAATGCACCAGCCCACACGGCACTGTCTGTGAGGGAGTTTTTAGCCAGCACACAAATAACTGTATTGGAACACCCTCCCTGCTCACCTGATCTGGCTCCCAATGACATTTTTCTTTACCCTAAGATAAAGGAAATATTGAAAGGAAGACATTTTGATAACATTCAGGACATCAAGGGTGATATGACAGCTCTGATGGGCATGCCAGAAAAAGAGTTCCAAAATTGCTTTGAAGGATGGACTTGACGCTGGTGTAGGTGCATAGCTTCCCAAGGGGGCACTTCAAAGGTGACCATAATGATTTTCAGCAATGAGGTGTGTAGCACTTTTTCTAGGATGACTTTGCAAAATTAATTGTCAGACCTCCTATTAGTCTGCTCAGGTAGCCATAACAAAGTACCACAGACTGAGGGACTTATAAACAACAGAAATTTGTTTTCTCACAGTTCTGGAAGCTGAAGTTCAAGGGCAAGGTGCGGGCAGAGTTGGTTCCTTCTAAGCCTGTCCTTGGCTGGCAGATGGCCGTCTCTCCCCTGTGTCCTCACATGGTCTTTCCTCTATGTGTGTCTGTGCCCTCATTTCTTTTTTTAAGGACAGCTCATTTAAACTTGATTACTTTCTTAAAGACACTTTCTCCAAATACAGCCACACTCAAAGGACTTGTGGGTTTTTCAAAGCTTATTTATTAACAGTAATTTGCATAAAATAGTCCTTGAAAAGGAGCAGTTGTTTTCTCTTTTTCAAAATGTTTATTGGGACATAATAAATCACAGAAATGCTCTCTGCTCATATCATCCCAAAAGGATGATGCATATCCATCTGGTGGGAATAAGATTTTAATTTTGATTGGGGATAATACAATTCCCAGCCATATATTTCCACTGAAGTTGCATTTCTATTCTTTGGAAAACTGGAAGCCATTGTGAGGTTCCAGAATGCCAAGCAGCTTTGCAATGGGACACAGATTTCTCAGATTGTCCCCAAATTGCTAGTCTTGTCATTTTTGCTTCTCATCTCAGACCATTGAATGTTGGAGCTAGAAGCCCAAAGTCCTCACTTTCTAGCTAGTGGGTGAATGGTTGCCCTATAATCTGAGGTCCTAACTCTCAGTCTAAGATTATTTCTACCACCTTCTATTTCTCCTGCCACCCAGTTCTCAGTCATTGCTTGAAATCCTCTCTGGAAGAGGGTGGAATTTGTGTAAATGAGTAGAAGTTCAAATACTCAGCAGTTTGATAAATAGTTCAACTTTTCCTAGTGCACGGAGGGTGAGACCTCTGGGCAGGTGGACAGGGGTTATGTAAGTGAAGGAAGGCTCATTTGGATGTGAAAGCCTGAGAGGTAATACTGAGTTTACCTTGTTTCATGCAAAAGTAGCAAGCAGCTGTGGTCTTGCCTCCATCCCATAACATCTTTGTTCTTAGGTCTTCTTCTCAGTAGTTATAGTAAACTCTCCTCAGTGTGACAGGGGGTGCACCAAAATGTTTGCCCCTTTCCAAGTTCAGAAAAGCTCTGAAGGAAGACCTCACCTGAGCCCATGTGGAAAGATACAAGCAAACCCTTTAACCTAGCTTCCAGTGCTAGGTTGTACAGGGTAAGTGAACTAGAACAGCAGTTCTCAACCTATGGGTTACGACCCCTTTGGGGGTCGAACAACCTTTTCACAGGGGTCGCCTAAGACCATCGGAAAACACATATTTATGCGGACATGTACTTGTGTGGACCAGTCACACGTGTAGAGAGCAGCTACCAATAATTTTATGGTTGGGGGTCACCACAACATGAGGAACTGTATTAAAGGGTCGCGGCATTGGGAAGGTTGAGAACCATTGAATTAGAATGACCCTGGGAGCACTTGTTCTGATGCCCAGGCCTGGGGATTCAACCCAAACCTGGTTGACACTATCACATGTGTAAAATGCAACACTGTGATTCCAATGTTTGTCCTGTTCATCCCATCCCCCTTATGTGCTGACGACGCCCGAGGTGCTCCAATAACCAGGAGCCAAAGCACTGGCTTACGAGAGGTGTTATTCTCCTGTTGAATTGCCCTCCGTGTCAGGCTTCCCAGATCCTACCCTGGAAAGGCACTTAGGACCTAGACTGTGGTTTCTCCTGCCCCAGTTCACAGTGAGTTATCTGAGTGCCAGGTGCCCCGGTCTATGTTGTCACCAGACTATCATCCGAAAGACCCTAACATTTCTCAATACGTAAACTATGTCAGGAGTGATGCTCATTAAAGGGACCTGAAAAGGAATCCCCCATCACAAAATGAAGAGGGCCAACTGTAAAGACCAGGATGGGCATCACATGCAGGAAGAACTGTGCACAAAGGGCCTAATGCAACAGAATATGCGTGCCTAAAAGAGAATTTAATCACTGCAGGCCGCAGCCTAGAAACACAGAAGGCTCCTCCCAGCCAGGAGAAGGTGCCCTCACAGCATGAGCTCAGCCTTCTCATTCTTCAAGCAAAGAACTAAGTTTCTGCTCTGCTTTATCAAACTCAGTCTTGTTCTACTAGTGCCAAAGGCACTGGGCAGAAGGGCTCTGGTTTGGGTTGACGACCCAGAAGGGTCAGTAACAATATGGCAAAGCTTCTCAACGCGTGCTCAAATTGGGACTATAAGGTTAAATAGCCACTACCATGGACCAGAGAAAGGTTGTAGATGAGGCTATTCTGCCATGGGTGGGAGAGAGACTTCTGGGTGATGGATGACCACTGGGGTGGGGTGGGGGGCCTCCCTGGGCCCACCACCCCCTGAGAGAGCGCTTTGACGCAGCCCTTCCAGGTGAGACACTCACATGCACACACGCTTTTGGGAAGAGCTTTCACACGGGCAAGAGCAGCTTTCAGTTTCAAATGAGATTTCCACTCCACTGTCAGCAAGTGGCTGGCTGAGGATTCACACCCAGCCTCTCTGATTCTAAGGAGGCATTTTTCAAAGCCAGCTACTCCTGGACGCCCCCACCACTCCCCTCCACCCTCCACCCCCACCCCGGCGACAACTGACGGCAAGCTCCTTCTGGCGCTGCTTCCTTTGTTCTTAAGCACAGTAGTGGAAATGCCCTTTCCTCCCAGGTCCCCTTCCCAACTCTTGGGGGATTTCTTTAGGTAACAAGGGCCACTTGTACAGGCCCAGTCCTTCAGGGAGCTTGGGGCCGTCCCTGGGACTCTTCTCCACAACTGGCCTTTTACCTGGTTAAAGGACAGATGGTCAGAGAAACAGACTCAACAATCCCTGAAGATGGCTCAGGGAAGACGCAAAGGCAGACATGCCTGGGCACAAATAGGAGAAGAATGTGGTCTCACAAGTCAGATAAGGGCATCTGCCCAGGACAGTAGCTGATAAGGGGTGTGCAGAGAGGGTGGTCAGAGCAGGAGGAAAGCTACACTTGACAATATTCCTTAGCAGCCGCCTTCCCCAATCCCCTTGCTCCTTACGAATCAGTAGGTGAATGATTTCTGTGACTTCCAGTGACCTGAGGGCGACACCGCAGGCCAACCTCGCTGTGTAGGAACCCCATCTCTGGACAGAATCTGTGGGCAAGATTAGGGATGACAGATAATTCAACAAAATGCTGAGCTGGGGAGTGTATCTGTGTCTTTTGACAGGCATGTTAAAAACAGCCCTGTTCAAAGAGAGGGGCAGGGGAGGGAGGGAGGAGTAGAGGAAGGGAGGAAAGAAAGAGAAAAAGAAGGAAAAGAGAAGGAAAAAAAGAAAGCATCCCAAATTACAAACCATCTAAGGGAGGAAATAGATTCCAACTTTGAGAACCACAACTGCATGCATCTTTTTCAAAATCAACGCACTAGACTTTCCTGTAGGAAACAAATTCAAAGAGAGACAAGCAAGCAACTTAAAATTCCTTCCTGCTTCCTTCTGAAAGGGCCTTAATCTTAGCAGGGCAGACAGAGATCACTTTCAGCAGACACTGATTAGAGAAATTGCATCTTGTCAAACAAAGCCCTGTGGATAGGGCTGGCAGTGAGCATCTCAGGCCCTGATCCACCGTCCTGCCCAGCCCCCGCCCCCCGCCCCCAGCCTCCACTTGCCTTGGATGTCTGCCTCTCCCTGTTGCCAGCAACTACTTACAAATAGTGCACTGAAATTGTGCCAAGTTACTGAGTTTTGACCAAAGAAAATACAGGCAGAAGGCGAGGTGTACTGCAGACACATCTGCTTTTCTTTGTGTCCTTCTCTCAGATGGAGCTGAGGACCCTGTCTTGTTGTCTTCCTTTGAAAGCAGCTTTGTTTTTCCCAGACCGAAGCATTGCATTTGTCGCAATCAAGGATTTGTCGTAAACAAGGATCGAAGCAGCCATTTTTAAGGTGGCATCCGCTTTTCTGGCTCACACCATGAAAACATTGCAGGCCAGAATTCTCTGCCCATACCCAGCCATTTGTTGGCTTACACTCACACGGAGGGAGAACATATTCGTTCTTTGGTGTATTCGTCTGCTGGGGCTGCCACAGCAAAGTACCACGCATTGAGTGGCTTGAACAACAGAAATGTAATTCCCCATGGTCCTGGAGGCTAGAAGTTCAAGGTGAAGGTGTCGGCAGGTTTGCTTTCTTCCAGGGCCTCTCTGCTTGGCTTGTAGATGGTGTCGTCTCCCTGAGTCTTCACATGCTCTTCTCTCTGTGGGTGTCTGTGCCCACATTTCCTCTTCTTATAAGGATACCACTCACAGTGGATTGGGACCCAGCCTAATGACCTCATTTAACCTTAATTACCTCATCGAAGGCCTGCCTCCAAATACAGTCACATTCTGTGGTACTTGGGGTTATGAATTTTGTGGATATAATTCAACCCATAACATTTGGTAGAAATGTTACTGTTCCTTTGACTTTAACCCTTTCTGATGTAAAGAATGCCCTAAAATGCAGAAGAAAAAAACCATTCAACCAGCTCTGCATATGCCACTTGAGTTCTCTGGCCTGTGCCACAGGAACTTGCTGTCTCAGTACTGTATTATGGGGAACTTTCTATGGTAAACCATGGGACATACTCTGTCACCTGAGGCTTACTTAGTGACTTCATAGAATTTTATAAATTAATGCACAGAGGTGATGAATAAAGAATAAATAGCTCCCTTAAGCACTTAAGACTTCTGTTAGTAGAATTGCACAGAGAGGAACACTTAATGGGTTTCTGGGCTCAGCACTTGTCACCTATGAGTCTGAATCGAATGCGTCTTTGAGCAGCATTGTCCCAAGTCAGAGGCTGTTAATTTTTTTTATTTAGGTGTATAAGACCTCACAAGGAAAAGCTTTAAGTTAGGGCCATAAAAGGTAGCATTATGATTATTTATAACAATATAAGAATTTCTCGTGGGACCTGCTCTTTTAAGCAAGAAATTCCTAATCTTATTGAAGAAAAGACATGTCACTCACCTCTGCACGTGCTAATGGAAGATCAGCTCTTTAGACCATTGTCTAGGACAGTGGTTCCCAACGTTTTTCCACATGTGTACCCCTTTTAAACCCAGTTCTATAAATTGTACCCTTTGTTTTTAAAATAACTGGTTTTAGGAGTGCTGCAGCCGCCTTTGTCTACACAGCACCGACGCCGCCCTGCACGGTCGTTTACTCCCCAGTTCGGGGCGCTGCGGGGCAACGTGCATGCTGCTGGCGGACCAGGGCCAGAGCTGGAAGCGGGAGGTGGTGACCAAGGAGACCTGGCTGGAGGGCTCTCTCAAGGCCTCCTGTCTGTACGGGCAGCTCCCCAAGTTCCAGGATGGACACTCACCCTGTACCAGTCCAGTGCCACCCTGCGCCACCTGGGCCGCTCCCTCGGGCTGTATGGGAAGGACCCGCGGGAAGCAGCCCTGATAGACATGGCGAAGGACGATGTGGAGGACCTCCCTCATCTATACCAACGACGAGGCAGGCAAGGAGGACTGTGCGAAGGGGCTGCCCGCGCGCCTGAAGCCTTTTGAGACCCTGCTGTCCCAGAACCAGGGGGGGCCAGGCCCTCATTGCGGGCGGCCGGATCTCCTTCGCGGACTACAACCTGCTGGACTTGCTACCGAATCACCAGGTCCGGCCCGGCTGCCTCCCCCTGCCCTCGGCCTGCGTGGTCCGCCTGGGCCCCCGGCCCAAGCTCAAGGCCCCCTAGCGTGTGCACCGCCCCATCAATGGCAACGGGAAACACTGAGGGCTTGTGGCACCTCAGCAGGCGGCAGGAGCTGCCTGCCACCCTGTCGCCAGGACCAATAAAATTTCGAGAGAGAGAAAAAAACAGTTTTTTAAATACTGACACTTTTGTTCAGTGCCCAGCTTAATGTAAAAGCGGAAATGAGGTAATAAGTTAGGAAAGAGAAATTACTACATTAAAAGTATAAACCACAGATTTAATTTTACAATATTTGTAACAGTTAAATATTGATAATCATGATCAAGTATTTAAACATTAAGTTAAAAAAAACACTTGAAAAAAATCAGGAGTAAAGACAATGTACTTACTTTTACTCAGTCAATAACTAAACTGATCAAACAATCTGGCTACAGATGTATTTATATGTTTGGGGAAGTTCTAGAAAGATGGCAAATAATTGTTCTGAAACTGCGTAATGATTGGTAGAAGAGCGGTCTGGGGGAGCGGTTCATAGCCACGCCCTCACCCATCATCATTCGCTCATGTGATCTAACTTTGAAGTGTCTCCATTAACGGTGATTCAAACTTAACATTTATTATTCCATAACTAAAGTTTTGCATTTTTCTACTTTCCTTGTTTTCTCACCATTACTGATTACTTTTTGTGCACCCCTCAAGGCCCAGCACCTACCCTGGGGGTGTGCATACCACTGCTTGGGAACAATGGTCTAGGAAGTCAATAACCCAAAGTACTTCTGCCTTGATGGCAGAGCAAGCGTTTGCCACCAGCTTTCTCTTCTCTGCACACCCACCTGGCTTCCCCTCCCACATCCGCTTACAGTGCCCACATCTATTAATACTTCCCCAGCAGTCATCCTCTTCTGAGCTTGGACGCTGGTCGCTGCTGAGGACTACACTTGTCCATGTAATTTTCCCACAGGTATCGTGAGCTCAACAAGACCCAAATAGAAACCATTACCTACTTCAAAACTGCTCCTCCTCCTCCTACGTGGTCCTGTTTGGTCAAATGGCACCATCCTCAATGTAGCTGCTCTCCCAGTCAATGTACCGATTCAGAGTGTACTTCCTTGGGACCTCTGAAATACACTCCAGTCTCTCTTTCCTCGTTGCCACTGTCCTAGACTCTGCTCTGGAGTCTTCTCCCATGGGTCACTGGAAACTAATGGGTGCAGGACAATTTCTTGGTTAAGAGCATGGTTTGGGCTTTTAGGAGGGCTGGATTCAAATTCCAGTTCTGCCACTTAATGACTGGGTGAGTTTGGGCAAGGGACTTAATCTCCACAAGCGTTTGTTTCCTCATTTGTAAAATAGGGAAAATGCCTAACTTTGTGGGGTTATTAAGAAAAGTAAATGAGATAACATATGCAAAGTACTTAGTGCAGCACCTGAAATATAATGATCACAGATCTGATCATCTAATTCCTTTATTAGAATATTTCAATTACTTTCGACTTTCTTGGCATGGCCTACAAATCCAGCCCCATTACCCCTCTGATCCCATCTCTTAACTCTCTTCACCCAACCTCCGCATCTCTGCCACACTAAGCTCTGGAGTTTCCAGAATGTTCCAGGCTCTCTCTGCTCACTGTACCTTTACATAGCAAGATGCTTTATGTCTAGACCACATGCTTCCTCCTCCCCACCTTCTCCATCTTCAATTTCTACCTTAGGACTTACTCTTCCAGGAAACTCCAGGCTGTGTCTTGTACCTTTCCTCCTCATCCTGGTAGCTTCCTCGTATCATAGCACTGATCCCACTCAGTTGTATTCATTTGTTTACTTATCTCTCTTTCATTTCTTATTAGACCTACTTTTATGCCATGTATCACTAATTCCTAGCACTGAACTTCATGTATTATAGGCATTCAACAAATGTTGAATGAATGATCAAATGATGATAGCCAACATTTATTTAGCAGTTGAACTCCACTAATGCTGAGTTTATTTTAAATGTACAAACAGCTCAGAAAGGTATCATAACCTTGGCAAAGTTGTTTGTACAGTGTTGCCAACATAAGCATACAGCAAGTTTGCAAACTTAATTGTCAGATTTTGGGTACGATGACAGCTCTGATGGCTACAAAAAGAGTTCCAAGACTGCTTTGAAGGGTGGACGAGGCGCTGGCATCGGGGCACAGCTTCCCAAGGGGAGTACTTCAAAGGTGACTGTAGTGATACTCAGCAATGAGGTGTGTAGCACTTTTTCTAGGATGTGTTCATGAAATTAATTGTTTGATCTCATAGATACAGACATGATTTGGGAGCTAAAACAATTATGGTCCAGACTGATTTACCAAAACCTCTATCCAAATTCCACAATATCCTGTTAAACCAGAAGCTAAAAGAGGAATAAAGCCAATCCTTGAAAGCATAACAAAAGAATCTCATCACCCGGGGCCTGTACCAGTCCATGTAAGACTCCTATCCCCACTGTCGAAATGTCCAATGGGCAAAGCTATACTCATAGATGCATTCAGGACTTTGACAAGAAAAAAATATGAGATGTTCTAAATTAAATTAAGCAAGCCTGAGGATGGAAGGAAGAAACAAAAGAGGTTAATCAGCAGTTAACAACTGTAGGCCAAAACCAACAAAAGACTGCTTCCATTCCCGAGTGTATGCTGCAATTTTGAATTAACTTCCAGATGGCTATTGCACCATTATATAGAGAGGAGCCAGTATACCCCACCAGGTACCACCAGACCTTCCTTACACACGAACGTCCTGTACTCTGCCCACGACCAGCCCAAAACAGCAAACGCTTTAATAAGCCCCCCAAACACCGCTACTGTATCTGTAGTTATGCTTGCTTGATGGCTTATAATAATATTATTGTTATTATTATTATGACACATTATAATATTTTTACCAGGCTTTCTTGAATCTTTTTCAAACAACCACTTTTTTTCTTATTGTTCCTTCTATTTTTATTTTATTATTTTTGGCTCTCATCATTATTATTCCCTTTTTCTTCTTCTTCCTTTAGTTTTGCTCCGTTATTCTATTTTCTACTTCTCAAGGTGAATCCTCAGTTTATTTATTTTAAATCTTTCTTGACTGTTAATAAATGTATTTAAAATTAGATGTCGGAGTTCCCTGGTGGTGTAGTGGCTTAAGGCTTCGGCGTTGGCACTGTCAGCGCTGCGGCCTGGGTTCGATTCCCAGTCAGGGAGCTACCCACATACCAAAAAAATAAATAAATAAATAAATAAATAAATAAAATTAGATGTCACTCTCTGGTGATAGATTCACAATTTTTGAGATGCCGTGCTTTTTCATTAATGTTCAGTTCAAAAATATTCATAATTTTTATGATGTATTTTCTGACTTATGAATTATTTGGCACTGGGATTGTTTTGCTTCTTTGTTTTTAAACAGATGGCTTTGGGGGCAGGGTTTACTCTCTTTTAATGGTTTATTTCAAGTTTTATTGTGTGGCTGTCAGAACATGTAGTCTGCACCACACTGAGTCTGGAATTTGATGAGACTTTATTTGACATGCAATTTAGATTGAATATCACAAATGACCCATGTATACTTGAAAAACATGTGCTTTCTATTTATTGGGTGCAAAGTGTTACATAGCTCTATAATATCAAATCTTCTATAATTTTATTATTCAAATAGTTTAATTCAAATCTTTTATAGTCTTAGCAATTTTTGACTGCATGATTTATTAATTTCTGAGAGAGTGACCTAGTCTGATTGTGGATTTGTGAAATTTCAATAATGTGAATTACATATTTTGAGTCTGTTATTAGTTGTGTATAAGGCAATATTGTTATATCCTCTCTCTCTCTTTTTTTTTTTTTACTAAATACTTCTTTCTTACAAACTGTATACCTATCCTAGAACTAGCCTCACTTCACCTTTTTCCACTCCCTTTATCTGTAGCCAGTGTAAATTCTTTCTAAAGAAGTTACATCTTTTCCTTCCAAACTGAATGTATGAAAGAGCCCAGTCAATATGTCAACCAGGATGGTGGACATGTCTGTCTTCTCCATCCAGCCCTGCTGCTGGTGGTTTAGATTGCACACCCCAAGACCTGGTTCTTACCCTGACTAGCATGTGGCTCAATAAACCCTTTCTTTCAGAAAAGCTTTGGGCCATGAAGGTTTTTATTTAACAGCTTCAAAGTCATAAATAGTCATTCCTTGCAGTACCAAACCCAAATTGGTACCTCCTGAGGCTCCATGTTTAACACTTGCAAATTTGCATTCTGCTTCCTATTTGATCAAAATAGTCAACACTTGTTTACATTCTCCTGGGAAATTAACAACATGCCTGGACCATTATGCCCTAGGAGTTCACTGAGTCCCTCTTGTACTCTTCACAGGTCTTAACTAGGGCCTCAAGGACCTTCCATTTCTCTATGATTCTACTCTTATTCAACATATGAGGACCTTTTGTTGTGTTCTAAACATTAGGTGAACACTAAAACTAATTCCATCTATTTTGCTGTTTTAGCTCAGAAAGGGTATAGGTTTCTAAAGAAAAGTAACAATTTTGTGAAAGCAAAATTCATTTCCTGAGACATGCTCTAATCCCAAGCAGGTCAATTCCTTACTTCTGCCATTCTGCAGGACCTTTAAAACTTTCCCAGGCCAGTAACTGAAAACAGTTAAGAGGACCCCTGGGCCCCTCTGGCTTCTGCAGGCAATGGCTTCCAGCTTCTCTGAATTGTCAGGCCACTGGACCACCTAACCCAATCCTTGGTAGCAGAACTCTTCCCAGGGAATCTAAACATGAGTTAAAATTAGCCCTCCAATAACCTCCCGTGTGGGGCCTTCCTAATCATCATAAGCCTTCCTGCGTGTCCAATAACCTCCCTTGTGAGGCCTTCCTAATTATCATAAGCCTTCCTGCGTGTTTTTACACTGGACTTAACTTCCTGGGACTCATCAGAGACCCCTAAATTTACTACAATCTCTCTTGGTCCAGGGGCAGAGCCCATCTACCCTGTCAGGTGCCATAACCATAGCAGCCAAACTAGCCAAACTTGTGTGTGTGTGTGTGTGTGTGTGTGTGTGTGTGTGTGTACGTGCACGTGTGTGTGCATGTGTGTGTGTTATTGTGGTTAAAATATATATATAAAATATGTATATATAATTCATGTATATATGTGTATAAAATATACAAATTTTAATTTTAGTCATTTTAAGTGTACAATTCAGTAGCATTAATTATAATACATTTTTTTGAGTTTTGTTTGTTCATTTATTTTGTTCTTCAAACTCCACATATAAGCTGAATCATGTGGCATTTGTCTTTTTCTGTCTGACTTACTCCACTCAGCACCACACCTTCTAGGTCCGTCCATATTATTGCAGTTGGCAAGATTTCATTCTTTTTATGCCTGAATAATATTTGTTTGTATATGGAATTCATTCACTGATGGATACCCAGGCTGCTATATCTTGGTTCTTGTAAATAATGCTGCAATGAACATATGGCTGCATATGTCCCTTCGAAGCATTGTGTTGGGTTTATTCAGATAAATACTCAAAAGTGGGATTACTGGGTCCTTTGTCTCTTGTTATAGCCTTTGTTTTTGTTGTTGTTGTTTTGTTTTGTTTTTTGTTAGATTTATTGGGATAACATTGATCAGTAAAAATTACATAGGTTCCAGGTGCACAACTCCACACTACATCCACCACCCAGGGTCAGAGCTCCTTCCATCACTATACATTTGTTTAATTATAATACATTTTTAAGTGTACAATTCAGTAACCTTAATCACATTTACTATGTTGTGCAATTATTACCACTATTTATTTCTAAAACGCTTTCATCATCCCAAACAGAAACTCTGTAACCATTAAGCAATAACTCCTCATTCTACCCTCATCCCTAGCTCTGGTAACCTCTGTTCTACTTTCTGCCTCTATGATTTAGACATTTCATATAAGTGGAATCAGATAGTATTTGTCCTTTTGTGGCTGGCTTTTTTCATTTAGCATACTGTTTTCATGCTTCACCTATGCAGTAGCCTGTGTCAGAATGGTATTCCTTTCTGTGACTAATATTCCATGGTACATTCATTCATCTACTGATGAACATGAGTTGTTTCTATTTTTGGCTATTGTGAATAGTGCTGCTATACACATTGATGTACATATCTGTGTACTGTTTAAATCCCTGTTTTCAATCCTTTGGGTATGTATCTAGGAGTGGAATTGCTATGTCATGTTGAGAGAGGAGGCCCTGCCTTGGGGAGTTATCCACCCCATATCTAGCATGCCTGTCTTGGTGCAAGGCTGCTCCCGCTCTAAAGCAATAAATTCCTCCTGCCCTGGTGTGAGGATGCTCCCTGAAATAAAACAATAAATCCTAAATTCTTTATTTCTGTAAGGGCCACAGAAATTTGTGCCAATGTGTAAGAGCCCACCAGGAATTCATGCCAATATGTTAAGACCACCAATCAAAAGGCAACATGATTACCTCTTTGTCTAAAAGCCTGTAAGTCCTATAAAAGGACGGGACAAGAGTGGGTCGGGGAGCTTGGCTATTTAAGACTTTTGTCTGCTGTTGCTCTGCCGGCTGAATAAAGGATCCCTTCCTCTTCTATCTTTGGTGTTTGGGTGATTCTTTCTGCTGGGCCTAGTTTCCTGCAACAATGTGGTAACTCTATGTTTAACTTTTTGAGGACCATCAAACTGTTTCCCACAGAAACAGCACCATTTTACATTCTCACCAACGATGTGTAAGAGTTACAATTCTTCCACAGTCTTGTCAACACATGCTATTATTGGTTGTTCTTCAATTACAGTAGATGTGAAGTGGTAACACATTATGGTTTTGATTTGCATTTCCCTAATTACCTGGATAATGTTATCCAGGACCTTTTCATATGCTAATTTTTTATTTGTGTATCTTCCTTGGAGAAATATCTACTCAAGACCTTTGCCCATTTTTAAAATAGATTGTCTTTTTGTTGTTGAAATGTATGAGTTCTTCATATATTCTGAATATTAAACCTGATCAGATACATGACTTGCAGATATTTTCTCCCATTCTCAGGGTTGTATTATATGCCTCTTAATAGGGTCCTTTGATGCACATAAGTTTTCTGTTTTGAAGTACAATTTATTTCTCTCTTTTGTTGGCTGTGCTTTTGATGTCATACTGTCATACATTGCCACATCCAAGGTCATGAAGATGTTCTCTATGCTTTCTTCTAAGTGTTTTATAGTTTTAACTCTTAAAGTCCTTGTCCCACTATTGTTTTCTTTGATTCATTCTGAGTTGATTTTTGTATATGGTGGAAGCTAAGGGTCAAATTTCACTCTTTTTTTTTTTTTTTTTTTTTGCTTTTTGGTATGTGGGTAGCTCCCTGACTGGGAATCGAACTCAGGCCGCAGCGCTGACAGCGCCAGCGCTGAAGCCTTAAGCCACTGCACCACCAGGGAACTCCCCAAATTTCACTCTTTCTCATGTGAATATCTAGTTTTCCCAGAACCATTTGTTGAGGAATTTGTTCCTTCTTAATTGAATAGTTTTGGAACCCTTGCAGAAGACCCATTGACCATGGATTTGAGAGTTTATTTTTCATCTGTAAGTTCTATGTTATTTGTTCATATGGTCGTCCTTATGCCAGTTCCATAGCGTTTTGATTGGTATAGCTTTGTCGTAAGTTTTGAAATTGGGAAGTGTGAGTCTTCCAAGTTTGTTCTGCCAACTTGGTTTTAGGGTTGCCTTTAAATTTAATCGTCCCTCGTGCTAGTCAATTTTTGTTAAAAATTGTTAAAAATATACAACATTGCGCAGTAAGTAGGTTTATCTCCCATGAAATCCTGTTACTTCTTCTCTTACATATGTCCATTCATCATTGTAATACCTAGAACTCTAACATTCTTCTATTACCTGAAGAAGAGGAAACACAACTAGCTAACCTCTGTTCATGAATGAACAGATTTATCATAAACTTTAGTAAAATGTAGACTTGATCTTTTTGGTTGATAGGCCATATCTTTAGACTGAAGCAGGAAAATATCCTTTTAAAAACTCACTTTACCTCCAGAACATGATCTTCCTTGGGTGAGGGGGGAGAACCTCCCCACCCTTCTTTAGTTCTTATGGATGGACTAATAATAAAATAATGAAATTGTCCCAAGACCTGATTAACAGAGGAAAAAACCCAACTTAATATGTGTACACTGCAGAATTACAAGATGATGCTCAGATCACAAAATGAGGCTCAAAGAAGTGACTGCGCCAGGCACTTTTAAAATACTTTTTAGACAAAGAAACAACAAATCTGTGAAGAATTGACTGAACAACAACGACAAAAAAGTTAGTGCTCATTAGGCAGGAACCTCGGCAAGGTTTGGGTATTCGTTAATGAGGAATTTAAATGCTTATTTATGCAGACTCTTTGGCTGGAGTTAATGCTAGTGATTAGGTGTGTCTCCAGGTTCAAGGAGGATATCATTCACAGGGGAGATTTATTTCCTGCATTAGAGGAGACAGTGGAGGGTCAAAGTGCCCTTCTGGCACTGACTGATGGTCAAGTAACTTTAATTCAAAGTAATCAATGTGCCACTGTGGGATATTTGGGGGCGGCCTATCTTGGGCCCCAGTGAACTCTTGGTAGCAGCAAAACCTTCCCAAGTGGCAGAATTCATGGTGCTCACCCGAGTTTGCCAAATAGCTCGAGGTGAGAGGGTTGATATAGGCGTGGAAAGTAGATAGGCATTTTGGACAGTCCTTGATTTTGGAATGTTTTAGAAACAAAGACACCTCTTACCCTCAGCCAAAGCCCCACCTAAGAGTGGGAGCATGGTAGGAGAAGAAGGAAGGGAGGCATGGAGACCCTGAGCCAAAGTGGGGACCACCTCTGCTGTCTGAGTGTGGGTGACCCATCCCACCTCTCTCTTCAGTGTGAAGCTGCTGGCCATTTGTTTGTTTGCTTGTTTTTTTGTTTAAGCAGAAAATTTCTCTTAAGCATGACAATGGGGGTGAAGATGAGGTGAAAAACAAACCTATTTGCCTCATTTGTGGACTCAACTTGCTCTGCTACTAACTTGCTCTGCCTGATACTTAATAATTTGAGAATGTTGCTTTAGGCGCTAAGTACCTAAAAGGACAGGCCAAAGCCTGGGATGGTGTCCAGCTGCTCTGAAATGCAAGGACCACTGAAATACAACTGGAAGAATGATTTTGAGGTTAGAGTCACTGAGGAATCAGCTTTTTAAAAAATAGTAGATTTGGGAAATGGGAGAATTTTTTATCCTCTTAGATTTACAAAATGACAATTACAATTTCAGATTCCCCCATTTTACATAGTTGCATCCTCAGCTTATCCCAGTGTAATTCTTGCTCTGGGCTACCTTGCTCTCTCATCAACTGGAAATCTGCTTGGTCAGTGTGTAGCTTATTTATTAGGTTGTCCTCCTCTCCCTCTTAAAATCTACTACCTGAAAGTGACAAGAAACCCAGGCCCTTCTTTGACTCAGGGAAAGGTATAGAGCCCAGAAGCGTCTACAGTCAGAGTATCTGAGTCCAGATCTGGCTTCCTGGTCATTAAGCCTGTGTCCTCAGGCACGCCACCTAATCTCACTGGAAAATGTGGATAATAATATGCACTCCATGTGTATGATGACCAAATGAGATAATGCAAGAGAAAGTGCTCTTAAAAAGGACACTGGACAAACAATGGTTCTCTGTGAGTGGTGGCTTTATAGACCAAACTTATTTTGTTCTTTGTGTTATCTATAGTTATTTGTGTCATTTTTTATACTTCAAAAAAGAATTTTTATTTCTGTATTTTACTTTTATATTTTATAAAAATGCATTTATTTTTATTATGAAAAAGCATTCAGTGTTGCACAAGTAGAAGTTATTAAAATGATATTCTTTTGATGTTAAAACTTTTACTACATTGACTTCAAGTCTTTTTCAAAAAACCTCAAAAATAGTTGATATTTTGACTATTTTATGCATTTAATAAAATTTTGAGCTGCTTTGTGTATCAATGACATTATTTTTATTTTAAATTTTTGTTACATGGTAATAAATTTACCATTACATTGAATTTTAGGAAAAACATACCCAAAACATACTAAGTGGCATCAATAGATTTGAATATAGATAAATTAGAATCTAATGGTATTGATGACATAAGAAATTCACAGTGTGGCATGCACAACATCTTTGTTGTTGATAGTGCAAGCCACAGGAAAACATATTTTTAAAATCTTGTAAATAGATAAAAGTTTTTTTGAGTTCGTGGGATAAACTCAAACACTGAAGTGAGTGGAGGAAATATTCTTTCAGATATAGCCAAATGTTGTAGCAAAAGGGTTAAGCTCTAACTTTATTAATTTTTCTAATAAAATGTGTCAGTTGCTGACTCTAAGTCTCAAACTAATGGTATCAGGGTGTCTCTGGGAGATCTGAACATGTAGAAAATAGTTAAGCTTAATACTTACACATTAAGGAATAGAGAAATAAAACTCTTCATGGTCCTAAGGAATAAGCTTCTTCCCAGAAAATAGGTTAATTTAAATACAACAAACGCAGTTCCCTAGTACAGTCTTACTGCTAGGAAAAGATGCTCTGGTTTTCCGACAGACTGTGGACTGCCCTGCGTGCCCTCCAGGGCTGTCCCCTCTGGCAGGTTAGATCTCGGCGCCTTCTAGCCCTTCAGACACTCTGGATATTGTTGGAAGGACCCTCCTCACTGGTTCCTTGAGGTCATGCCTCGCACATGCACAGTTAGGTGTTCAACAAAGTCTCGACAGTAGCCCCAGACAGATTTCTGAACCACTTAGCTAGCTCTCTCCTTTCCAACATTCTGCCCAACAAGCTCCAGCTCCCTCTGTCACCCCAAATTTCAATCTCAATCTCTTTGCAGCAAGCCCTCCCTGCTTTGTCTGGGTTCTAGAAAGTGCATTCCACAGAGCTAGGGCAACAGTAGGACTCACCTTGTAATCCTTTCTCAGGGACCAGAGTCTTTTGTGGCCTGTTGTCTAATATCTGAAAACAGATGTTTCGTAGATTTTGTTCAGTTTTTTAGTTGTTTAAGGTGAGAGAGCAACTCTGGTACCGGTGACTCCATATGGCCAGTCAGAAATCCTCAAACAAAAATTGGAATTTGAAGTTAGTTCATCTCCTAAAAGAAATGGCTTGTCTTCAGGATTAGAAATCTGGTGAGTGCAGGACTGTTGCATACATAAACCTCTTTGTAGTATCTCTTATAAAATCCGAGAGAGCTAAGAGCAAATAACTATTGGGTGCCTCCTCCATGACAGGTTTCAGTGTGGCCCTGGGACCAGAGGCAACAGGCTTCCAAGTCCATGCTTCCTGATGAAAACTGGTAGTGGTCTAGAGGGTACAATTTAAGGGATAAAGAGAAGCCCTGCTTGTCACCAAAGCATCTCTTCACTTTACCTGCTATGATGTCACCTTTCCTTCATACCAGCTTTAAAGTCTCACTTTCAGGAGTGACTGAACACATCCTTTTCCAAGACCTATGAAGTGCTTTGCACTGTGCTGGATGCTGAGGATGACCTGATGATGAGCAAAGCACAACCTTTGCCATCATACAGCTTAACACTGGTAGAGCAGATGAAGCATGCATAACATCCAGTAATAAATTCAACTCCCCAGGGCCACTTGTTTCCCCAAGAGGATGACTTTAAAACATAAACTGACACCTAGAAGCTCAGTCTCCATAATCCTCCTCTGGTGGGCCTAGGAACTGACATGGCTAGTGGGTTCCACAAAATGGATATCAAAAAGGGAGCTTCTCACCCCTGCAAAAGCCAGGATGGGAGTTGGGCACAAAACGAAGGTACCAAAGGGACCATGCACACTGGGAGACTGAGATTTTCACCCATCTGTACATGTGCACAAATGACCATGACGGTTCCCTGAGTATTGATTTCAGCAAGTAGGCAAATTCACAAATTCAGAATCTGTAAATACAGAACCTGTGAGTAATGAGTTTGGACCATAAAACCTGATCATGTCACTCCCCTGCCCTAGTCTTTAGTGGCCTGCCATTGCCCCAGGGGAACTAGACTTGTTCACCCCACTTCAGTCTCAGGACCAATGACCTAAACAACATCTCAGCCTCCTGCGCCTTCTGAGGGGAGAAGCTGTTTGTTTGTATTCCTATCACGTAACACCATGACTGGCCCAGGTAGATGTTTAATGAAAAGCAAAATAATAATAATAAATAAGTGAATGGACCCATAAAGAGAAAAAAAAAACAACAATAATCCTAGATCTCAGGATCTATAGGATAAATGACAGGCAGGCCATAACTTTAAAAATTAGTTTCAATTTATTGTTAAGAAATTTGCCTGGAGTGAGTACGTAAGTCAATTTAAATGATTGATTCATTTAAATTGCCACCAGATGAGCAAAAATGTAGGCACGTCTTCGCTGGCCTACACCCCTCTGCTGTGCAGCTCGGCTGGCTCTACTCTGCTGCCCGAACTTGGACGGCTCTGTCTGAATTCATTCCTGCTGACGCCCCGGTTCTGTTTACAGGGCAGTCCCGCTTTGCTCTGCACAGATTCCGGCAAATCTGAGTGTGGAGAGCTTTTGGTCTCCTCTGCTTTCTGCCCAGTGAACTTCAATCCCATTAGTTGGTATTCATGTAAACGGTGAGCCCTGCCAAGAAGGGGAACTCCGTGATTCTCAGTTTCAGTCAGGCCGTGATCTGAACAGGATTTGCCAATAATGTTCTAACCGGAGGGTTCTTGGAAATGCTGGCTTTTGTTACGGGACTTTTGAATGGCTGGTTTCAGCTTGAGTCTTGTCAACTGAAGGGCTTTTTATTGTGTGTGACAGTTCCAGTGACCACAATGGTCACACTCTCAACTCTCATTTACTCAGGATCAAAAAGAAAGCGTGCATAGATAGCCTCTGAGGGTAATTCTCAAATCTCTGTTCACAAGCAGGCATCAAGTACTATGTTTTTAAAAACACCATCTCACCATCTGCCTCACGCCTCCTCACAGCGAGGCCCTGGTCCAGGGCCAGCTTTCACTCTACTGCTCTTCTCTGCAGCGGCTCCTCCCCTCCCCCACTCCACCCATGCTGCTCCTTGGCCATGTTAATGCTCTAAATCAGGGGTGTCCAACCCTTTGGCTTCCCTGGGCCACACTGGAAGAAGAAGAATTGTCTTGGGCCACACATAACTACACAAATGGTAGTGGATGAGCTAAAAATAAAGGGGTTTGTGCATAATTTTTGTGAAGTTTTAAGAAAGTTTACAAATTTGTGTTGGGCCGCATTCAAAGCTTTCCTGGGACGCATGTGTCCCACAGGTTGGACAAGCAAGACCCCTTCTCTTCCCTTCTCTGCCACTGTGGTCTGTGTGGTTGGCATTGTTCCTCACCATGTCTTCTCCTGAGACTTTCAGGATCATGCAATTCCTGGCCAAGAAACAAAAGTAGGATTGTCCCACTCCCATATGGTTTCAGATGAAAACTGGTCATGACATCAGGTACGACTCCAGTAGGAGACACTGGTGAAGAACCAAGATGGGTCTGTGAGGAGTCACATGTGAGGTGGCATATTTATGTTGTAGCGAGGCCACTAGCATGTCACGTGGAAACATTTATTTTGTACGAAGTCTTTGGGATCCAGTGTGTGTTTTATACCCACAGTGCATTGCAATTTAGACTGGCCACGTGTCAAGTGCTCAGTAGCCCTGTGGGGCTAGTGGCTATCACATGGGCCAGCTCGGTGGTAAGCACTCTTAGCTCTGAAACCCCACGCAATTGAGTGAGGCATAATGTACACAAAGAATGAGAGTCAACAGATTACTGTCACTCTGGAGGAGGGTCTCTGGCACAAGTGTCTGTCCTTGACCCTGTTTTGTTTGTCATTTTCATTGATGGCTTGGATACGGTAACATGCGTAGTTAACCATACCATATTGTACACAAACATTTGTTAAGAGATAGATTGCATGTTATGTGTTTCTCACAATTAAAAGAAAAAAAAAGAACACTCGCTCTGAGTCAGAGAGGCCTTAATTTCAAATCTCAGCTATATCACCACTACATGTGTGAATGTGAGCAAGTTAATTTTCTACTCTTAGCTTTGGTCTCATCACCTGTAAAGAGGGGTAATTATACCAGCCTCAAAGGAGTGTTACAAAGAATGAATGAGATACTGCCTGTAAAATTATTACCCCAGTACACAGAACATAACGAGGGCTGCCCGGAAAGTATCCAGCCATGTAATATGAACAATAGAGGCATTTATGGCTGGATTTTTTTTCCAGACAGCCTTGTATTAAGCCCTTTAAAATATTAGGTTTTACCTCTATTATTATCACCATAAATGGCATACTTATTAATTTAGCAGATAAGATAATCCTGGGAAAGATAGGTATTATATTAGGTTAAAGAATCCAGTTCAAAAAGCTTTCCCCAGATCGGATTCAATAAGCTGAATAAAACAAGATGAAATTTAATATTCATAAGTCAAAGTATTACATTTAGGTTAGAAAACCCAACTACACAAAAATAAGCGTTCAGCTCAACCATAGCACATACAAGAAGAGGTATATAATTATTCACTGACTAAATAGAGTTAAGAATATAATTATAATTGTATTTTAAATTTTATTCTATATATAATATACAGTCATACTTGGTACTCAACTGCTTTGAAACTCATCAAATGCGGTACTCAACACATTCTGATGCGATAATTTTGTCCCTGTACCTGTTGTTTCTTTGGTACCTGTCATGCCTCCTGGAACCAATTACTGATGAGTATGGAGGTACCACTGCATTGTTCTTTATGGGAAAATTTTGTTTGATACTCATTGCTTTTGGTACTTGTCATGCCTCCTGAAATTAATTAATGATGAGTACCAAGGTACCAGCGTAAAATCCAAATAGTATAAAAGGGTATAAAGTAGGCATGTCCAACCTGTGGCTCAAGATAGCTTTAAATGCGGCCCAATGCAAATTCTTAAAACATGATGAGATTTGTGACCTTTTGTAGCTCATCAGCTATTGTCAGTGTTAGTATATTTTATGTGTGGCCCAAGACAATTCTCCCAGGTTGGCCCCGGGAAGTCCAAAGGCTGGACACAGCTGGTATAAAGTAAAAGGTAATACTCTTCTTCTCAGAACCTTCTTTTCCTACTCCCTAGAAGAGCCACTATCTTACACGTCCTTCCAGAAATGTCCTAGGCCTAAACAAACATGTATAATAATGTTTACCCTTAACATTTATGGGAATAGACTGTTATTCTTTTGTGCAACTTACTTGAAAAGGGTTTAAAACTAAAGTTGACTTAAAGTTCAATATTATTCAGAAGAGTGAGGTGTCAACTCCAAACTTTAATTTAATTTTAAGCATCAGAAAAAGTAGGCTAACAGTGAAAGGGAGGAAACACTCCAGGGCTATTTAGAACTTGTCAAACCCATCTGGAATTTTCACTGACTTCCTTTAAAGGACACTATCTTTAAAGGAAACACTGACAAACAGTATGTGCCTGGGGAGAGTGCTGAAGGCCACTCAGTAATTCACATGCATGTGCTCACAGGAGACCAGCTGTAGGACCCGAGGAGTTTAACCCAAAGGAGGGACTGGGGACTTGAGGAAAAGCAGCCATTCAGATCACCTCAGAAAGCAGTGCTTCACCACGGTCCTAACAGTTTAAAATGCTCTCTCACCGAGGCATCTTTTGACTAAGGAAGGACTTTTGTGGAGATAAGTGAGACGACATGTGTGAAAGGGCTTTTTTAAGTAGAAGCCACCACAGGGGATAATTCTTTCTAATACTTAGAAGGGTCTGAAATTTGAAAGGCAGGCTTCACCAACTGTGACCCCAAAATCATTTCAGTAGTTTAAGGAGAGGCTGGTATCCCATTAACAAAAATAATGACCATGTTCTTAAATGTATTTCATTTATTCTCTCAGAGTGACTTATTTGTATCTTTGAGCCTGGCTCAATTGCCTGGCATAAAATAGATTGAAATGGAAGGGAAGCAAGGAGGGAGCGAGGGAGGGGAGAAATGAATGAATGATATTAATCCAAGCATTTTTTTCCTCCCTCTTAATGCTCTTTTCCCTCCCACCAGCTTGCCCATCTATTTCAGAGCCTCCTCTTGCCTTGTTTTCCCATACACTAATTTGCTAATTCTCTACCCCACTGGATTTCTTAGTGCCAAACCCCTTCTGTTCCTTCTTCTCACATCCCAGAGGGCTTTTTATTGTCTGGGCAAGGCTCCTCAGCTAGGTGCTTCATCTTGCACTTCAGAAAATCAAGCTTGTGGCAGGTTCTTTCCAAATGGTTTAATTCCTTTACTGCACTTCCTAGCTTTCTGCACTTGCTTTTTTCCTTTTGTTTTATTTGCTTCAAAGGGCTGGCAAGTGAAAGTGTTTCTAAGTACTGTGTGGGGGCTCTCCCCTTGTGAGCTCTTCCATTTCAAGGGGTTTGACCATGACCTCCACGTGCAGACTCTGGTCCAGCCTGTACACACCCAGTTAGTTACCTGGAGTCTGTCCTGGCATCTCCCCAGTGAGAAGACAAGGCTTGAGGCAAGGTCCCATTTCTCATTAGTTGAACAAACATGGGCACGTCAATGACTTTTGGTGAGGCCCTCATTCCTTTTTGTCAGATGGAGCTCTGCGTAATGCCCACTTCCCAGAGGTTGTGGGGGCCAAATCAGAAACAGCAACAAGAAAGTGCTTTATAAAGTATCAAGTGCTTCCTAACCCTTGCTTTCTACCACTTCATGCAGGCCTTCATTTCCTCTCCAGTTGAAGATTCATGAGCCTCCTAACTCATCTCCCTGCCTCTAATCTCCACCCTCCAACCTACTGGACATGCAAGTACTGGAATGAGCTTCCTAAAGCCCAGATTGTGTGGCTTTAAAATGCCCCATAGCCTCCCACTGCCTAAAAAGTGAGTCCAAACTTCCTAGCATGCAATTTGAACCCCTCCCCAGTCTGATGTCAAAGCCAAGGTTTTGGCCTTTTTGCAGCTCTTCTCCCAAATGGCACCCACCTTCCAAATAACTAGAATTCTTCTCACCCTCCCTGGTCTGGTTTAACCTAAAATCTACCTACTGTTCAAACCCAACATTTCTGTCATGCCTTCTGCAAACCCCACAAGGAATCTGTGTCTGCTGGGACTGCCACAGTGTCTGATTTCTACTTCTGTTATAATGTGCTGTCTCCTGATGCACTGTACATGGCTTGAGGTCATGGACTGAACCCTATCCATCTTTGTGTCAACATAGAGCTTAGCACTGTGGTTTATACACACAGTGGATACTCGAGTTATGTTCAACAATACATTCTTAAAAAGTTATTTTTTATATCACTAGGTGTCTAACATTGGGCTAGATGCTATAGCAGCTACAAAAAATATCTTGCCCTTGTCCCTGACTAAATACTTAAATAATCTTGATGTGACAAAGCAGCAATTTTAAAATTATATAAAAGAGTCTGTGGTTAAATACATTTGCTAAAATTTAGGTCAACCACATTGCATAATTGCTCTCAATGTTTTATAGTTTAGTCCTACAACAAGTGAAAAATGACTACTGTGGACAAGAAAATAAACTTCTTTATGGTTTGCAGAATTTAAGGTCATCAGCTCTAAAAAGAAAGCTATTCGAACTTTCAATGTGTTTTCCAGGTTCTTTCCATTCTTTCACCAATGAAAATTATGAAACTTTCAGAATGATAAAAAAGCACAGAAGGACTCTGTGACATTCCAGAAAGCACACACCAAGTGGGTAGGGATTAGAGGTGAGATGAAGACACGGCTGGATTAGTGGATGGAGACGAGGATGCCTCTTGGTGAGTCCTTGCAAAAGTTTACAGTGCGCTGCTGGCTGAAAAGGCTGGAAACGTTGCTTTGGATTCACTGAGTGTCATCAGATGTCGGAAACTTTGAGGTCTGTGCTCCAAGGTTCAGGTGCCTGACCTTAATCTACAAACTCTAGGAAGGAGGTGTGAGTTAATCAGTAGGGCACTGGATTACAAGTCTGTATTTTCTGACTTCCAAGAGCCTGTAAACAACCAAACCAAACCAAATGAAGAGCTAAGAAAGAAAAAAGACTGATTTAGCTGCATACGACACTGCTGGGCCTCATTCTGGTTTGAAGTCAGAATATTGGTGTTTCGGAAATCAATTAAAACAAAAAAAGTCACATATTTTCACAAGTTACTTATTACTTCATTCCTTTACAAACATAAACCTTAAAAGAC
The DNA here is from genome assembly GCA_004026885.1 of Lyroderma lyra. Lineage (NCBI taxonomy): Eukaryota > Metazoa > Chordata > Mammalia > Chiroptera > Megadermatidae > Lyroderma > Lyroderma lyra. The sequence continues at coordinate 1,011 of PVJL010014171.1, read as the reverse complement.
ACTTTATATTGGCCTTTGAACAAGCAGGCACTGAGTGACAATCCCCAAGGAGTCAAAATATTTGGTAGCTCTTGCAGAATTATATTTTGGGTGTATACAAATAAACTCTTAATCAGCACCACAGAAATTCTGTCGAAATTTCAATTCATACGCGGTTGTTATTTGTAGCTATAAAGGAGTCTATTTCAGTGTGGTTGCCTCATTGAGTATATCCCAGGATGCAGAGCCTGCCTTTAAAATTGTGGGGTTGGTGTCATTTAAACTATCCCTCATGTCCCTCATGAGGCACCAGGAACTTCATGTTGCTATCTAGATGGCCCTAATCCTCATTCCTTTATGCTATCCATAATCCTCTCAAGTATGTGCTTTAAAATGATTTCAGGGCCCTGATGCTTGGAAATTATTTCTTTTCTCATCGCACCATTGGACAACCCAGCCTCCTATCACCCAACTTCAGTGACCTCTGCTAGGGACTGCTGGACAGACAGCAACATGACAAATGGAATGAAAGGAATTCATGCCAGGGTGTGATGGAAAGATCAAAATGGTTCCGTGCCCTCCTGTCCCACACAAGCAAATTTGTCACTCTCCTGAAGACACCCGCTGTTTAAATAGGCCAATGAGTCAATACCTGAAATGTGGAAATGTGACTAGGTAAGTAGTGGAAGGTGAGGCACTATGATGAGGTGGATAATTCTGGGCAGTGGGTGGGGTGAGAAGCCACTCTTACGCCCTCAAATCTCCTGGCCTGAGGTGGGGGCTTCTCATCGTGGGTCTCAGCCAGAGGAGAGCATGTGCACGGTAAAAACCTGCGTTCTGGGGTGGGCCTCACGGGGGGCGGGGCGGTAGGTTAAGGGGGGAAAGCTCCCCAAAGTCCAGACCTGTCTAAAGCACTCAGAGCACGTTGTGATTTATGATTCTATTGAATGTATTTAGAACAAATGAATCTCTTTTACAATGAAAACCAATAATCAGTGGGCAATAAGGGAGAACCTTTTTTTTTTTTTTTTT
>PVJL010014170.1:10889-29208 GCA_004026885.1 Lyroderma lyra | reverse complement strand
CCTAGTCCTCAACGATAAAGCAGATGAAGCGGGAAGAACGTTGCTCTGGGAGTTAGGGTCCAGCTCCTTGTCCTGGGTCGGCTGTGACCTTGGGCCAGTCCCCACTCCCTCTGGGCCTAAGGTGCATGGTCTTTAACAGGCGTCCAGACAGGAAAGGCAGAGAATTCCATAGTCTCCAAAGTCGCTTCCATGCCCAAAGCAGGTACTTCCGTTAAAACGTCAAGCTGTCCCTGTGCCTGAGGACTGACCCGTTGGAGAGCCCAGCTCAGAAGTCCCCAGGGTACCAGTGAGGGCACGTTCCATCGGCAGGATGAGTGAGAAGCCATTGGAGCGTCCAAGAAACCCAAGACCATCAGAACCCCATAAACCAGACCTCCCATCTCAGCGCCATGATTAAAGGTTCCTTGGGCGACTGGCCAGTCCTCGTCCTTACAACGGGGCGAACAGTATCAAACGTCATGGGAACACAGGGTGGGCTGGTGGCGCCACAGTGTCACCGCTAATCTGTGTAGGTTGTGCCAAAGCAAATTGGATGCCTGGAGAAAAGGCTATCATACAACCCTGGGCAAGTGTCCTCTGTCCTCATGGGTCACCAGGGTGGGAACCTCTATCCCCTCTGGGCCCAACTAAGCCACGTGAACGGAGAAAGACACCAGGGGGTGGCGGTGTCACAAGAAGAGAAAGCAAGATAAAAGTGAGGCGCTGAGATGGGGGTTTGTGGGCGCTCGGCAAGCACACACATCTGTTCATTGGCTCTGGACGGCCTGCCAACCAGCCCCCCGATTCCCAGCTTCCTCCTCCTCCCAGCAGGGCCTCCGCGGCTGCACACGGGCGCCCAAGGGGCCCCGGACGCCGGGGCTGCAGTGATTTCCCAGCTCCGCCCCCACCCAAAGGCACGTCTGTCCCTGTCTGTGCGCCCTACACCTGGCATTCACAATGGGTCGTCCCCCCGGGCCGTGGGCTGGGCGCGGCCGCGGGCCTGGGGCAGGTCAGCCGGCTTCGCCCGGGCCCCGGGCTAGAAAACCGGTACAGACAATCCAGCCTCTTCTGAGCAGAGCAACGGAGGGCGGGCTGCCTGCCCTTCCTGACATGTGTCCCTTACACTCGCCTTGCCCTTCCCAGCTTGTCACCCCATGTCATGAATTGATTGATTCTGCACAGCACCTGCTAATAGTAGACAGCGTCCTGGGCACCTGCTAATAGTAGACAGTTTCCTGGTTTCCTGTCACCAATAGCCCAGTGCTGAGGAGATGACACACAGAGAGTGGCATCCGATAAGAGAAGTATACTTGACCGTGACTCTGTGAGGGTTGACACCATGTCCACGGAGGTTCGCTCTTGACATCGCGAACACTTGACATATCTGCACATAATAAGTGCTCAATTATATTCGATGAGTATTGAGTGTCGGGTAAACACAAATGAATATTAAGACCTATATGTATAACAAAAGGAGATTTGTTCATTAGGTTTCATTTTGTTTGGCATATTGTGGGGAAGGAAGCTGGGGACAGCACGTGTCACAGGACACCGAAGAGCCCAGGTGTCCTGGGGGCTGGCCCGGGGGGGGGGGGGGGGGGGGGGGGGGGGGGGGGGGGGGGGGGGGGGGGGGGGGGGGGGGACGGGGCACTTCACAGAAAGAGCCGTTGCAGGGGTGAGAAGAGAGTTGACAGTTTGGGGGTTCTGGGGCCACATAAGTGGGTTCAGGGGTTGGCAAGCAAGCCAGAAAAGGAGGCCCAGCCCAGGGACCCCCAACGTCACTCATCAGCCAGGCTGGGACCGGGAACGGCGGCCCACGTGTCCCGGCCGTGTGGCCTGGGTCAAGGCCCCTGTCCCCTGAACCTCGGTGTGCCCTTCTGTAAACGCTGGTCCCTGCCGGCACCTGCCTTCCCGTGTCACTGCGGGGATGCCCAGGGACGGCACCACACACCAGGCACTGCACGGCAGACTCGTTCGGCCTTGGGCCCAATCTGCTTTTCACAGGAATCCTGCAAATTCTGACTCAGGCAGCTCGAGACGGGGCCGAAGCCTGGGCGCAGACGCCTCCTTCGCCCGTTTCTGGCCTTTGACGATATCGGCAAGGCCTGTGGTGCCCACCCCCTCTGGGAAGGGCTAATCCAGCCAAGCACGGCTGACACCAGACCCCGAATGGCCTCCCCAACATTCCATACCTGCTGACCTCTTATGACCTCTCGTGCCACCACCCACTTCTACAATGTGCTCTGAGCAGTTAGCAAGGTGGCAGGGAGGTGGTTGGTTTGGTGGCAGATGCCATAGCAACAACACAGGGACATGCAAGAGAAAACACCGATGAAGATAATGACACCCAAAATGAGTGAGAGCTTTCTCTGCCGAGAGCCCCAGGACCTGACCCTCAGTGCCCTCGGCTGGGGGTCAGACCCCTCAGGGCGTTCACTTGTGTCTCCACGTGACCTAATAAAGATGACACATTAGCAGATGCATCAGGTATGAGCACACACATTCGGCTCAGGTAAGGGCACGGGGGCCTCCCTGCAAGGCCGTCCCCATGTCCAAGGCCATCTCGGTGAGAGGGCAGCTTTTCTCATTAGCGACAGCTCAGTGCTCCCTGGGGAAGGGCTCTGTTGGGACCCGCCAGGGCCTGCGGGGCGAATGCAGTGACGGTTTCTATGTGTTACAGCATCCTCCAGGCCATCGGAGGGGACGAAGACGGCGGCCCAAGGATCAGAGCAGCGGGAAACGGACCGCGCCCACCTGGTCTGGAGAGAGGGAAGCTGGGGACCTCAGGAGCCTGACCTGTGGCGCCTGGCATCCCCGCTGGCCCGGTCAGGCACGGGAGTGGCCCTGGGGCAGGACACGCCCCACCTGCTCCGGTCCGTCCGAGGGCTGCGTGCTCCCCCGCAGGTGTCGTGCGTGCACTTCCACAGGTCCTGCTTGGAACAGGACGGCAAGATCCCAGGGAGGTGGTTCCCCCTCACCCAGGGATGCAAAGGAATGCACCCACCTGTTGTCCCTGCCACAGTGCCTGACCCCTACCTTCGAGGGGCACAGATGCCCTAACTCAGATGGTGGCACCCTGGAGAGATGCTCCACTGGTACGTCTGGGTCCTCAGAGGTGGCTTGTGGCTCTGACCCCCCATCTCGTGCGTGCCCTTTCTTTACCAGGTAGCAGGAGGGACGATGTGCCGGTGGGGAATCGAATGCCTCTAGCACCCCAAATCGCTCCGCAGGCCTGCCTCTCCTTTCCGTTCTTAGAAGTGGGACAGGCGTGTACACCGGGGCTGCCACAAACACGTATGCACATTTAAGAGGTGTTACTGCGTGTCAGACGCCGACCGTCACCACTCTGAGCACCTCCTGTAACTGCAGGCGTCAGACGTGACTTGCAGTCATCTTCTGTCATCGGGCTGCATTGAGGATTACAATTTTAACGCAGCCTCTTGCTTTCGTAAAGTGCGTGCACATTGTTTTGGCCCTTCCGTGGCAGCAGTCACCGTCTCTGGGACAACATGGATCTCACTACAATACTTGGCCACACGAAGCCCCCAGACTCTGTGGTGGTGCCGGGGCCTGGAGTTGGCCGTGGGCTCCCCTCCCCTCCTCTCCATCACACCTCAACACGCAATATCAATGCAACGGGCCCTTTCTACTGACATGGGGACAAGTCACGTGTCACTGTCCCATGACACATCACGGGGCTGCGCAGGCACCTTGGGGAAGCACTTGAAAGGTCCGTTATTGTTCCTCCCACATGAAGGCGAATTGATCTTTGTTATTAAAAATCTTTGTTGTCAAAGTCTTTTCCATAAATCTCCTTGAAGATGAAGTACTTTTGCTGGAACAATTTTTGCAGAAGCATCAGAGTAAAACAGTAACTGTCTGCAGCAAGTGACAGAAGACTTCAAAATGGCCATGGTGAAAGATTTGATGAGACTTCATTATAATGCAATTGACAAGGGGATTTGGTTATTTCTGTGACTTACAGTTTAAAATTATAACTAGTAACATTATAGCAGCACATACCAGATTTTTAGGAATTTCATACAAATGTACCGTAAAGAAAATTTAGCACCACATTTTATTTGACAATGCTTTTCATGAATTTAATATACAAAAAGTTACACTGTAAAAAAAAATTACCTCTTTTAATAGAAAAGAGGTCAGTTTTCTGAAATAATCTAAAGCCCGATAAAGACAAAACACAGAATTTTGTTTCCTAGGCAGATTACGTTAACAGTAAAGAAAAACTTTGTTTACAATATCCTATTAAGAGCAGATCAATGACCAAAAAAACTTTATTCTTTTAACGGAGAGAAAAGCAAATTCTAATTTTGCACTGGTGTACTTTTCATATAAAAATTCTCCTTTTTTTTTTCTTTCGAATTTAAATCCATTTGGATCCTGGCTTGTCTATACATAAAGCCCCTTCCTTAACATTCCTTTTCCATAAACCTTTGGCAAACTTTTATAGCCAATTAATCAGACTATTAACTAGATTATTACCCAACTTATTATCCAATTAAGTTTTGTCCTATTATTTTCCTTTCTCATTCTGAAACAATCATTTTATTCTATGACAAAATTAGCTTATTTTCTTCCTTTACCAAAAACAAAACAAAACAAAAACTGTCATTTCTCTCTTCCTTTACCCAAAGAAAACATTTTATTTTCTTTGCCCACTTTCATACACAGTCATTTCCTTGCATCCTCATTATTTCTAGTAACTTTGTAAAACGAGAAACTGGCGGAGCTCCTTTACACAGCACGCTTGGCGAGGGGACTGGCACCGCGGGGCGTGTGTAAGGGGCCTCTTGGCCCCCTGGTTTCCCCCGGACCCTCTGGGCAACATTTTGGTCAGCTGCTGGGTGTTCACGCTTCAAAGACATGATCGGACTTTTTACAACTTCAAGGAATAGAGAAGGAATGCAAGTTTTTTACTTTATTTCTTTTGAGGTAATAGCTATTTCAATTTTTCTTTTCTATAATAGGGGTCAGATGGCATGAGGCGTTCAGTCTGTTTCCTCATCTGTCACCACATCTTCCTCTCACTCTCATCACTTCCCCAGAGAGCCCACCTCTTGGCTCCTTAATGAGGCTTTGTCACCAGCGCTGGGACTTAACCCTCGGTGGCGTGCACGCTCCTAGCTTTGCAAGAGGGCGTGCTGAGTCCCGCTGCCCCGCCCCGTCTGCCCTCCCCGAAGCTGACAGAGCAGCGGACACCGCGCGCCCTTCTCTAACCTCAGCTCTGGTTCCAACATCCTAACTTGAGTTTCAGCCTCTCGCTGGGCATCCACGTCCAGTTGAACGGCCCACAGTAGAGGCCCACTGCACAGCCATTGGTTCCCTTCTTCGCCCCTGTGCACTATGGGAAGTCCCCAAACAAGAGCACTGAGGCAGCCGCCGTTTTCTAGGCGTCCCTGTACTCGTGGAGTGGCCCACAGGCATCTGACATCGGGGCCACTCCTCCCACAAAGAGACCTCTAAAGAGAGAGAGACTTAAAAAAAAAGGCATGTAGAAAAATGCACCCTAACTCTGAAACACTCACACGTCACTTCTGGGTGCGCTCCATTGGCTGGAACTAGCCAGTATTTCGGAAATATTGATGAGCGTTAGGACTGTCCATCAAACTCACACCATCAGCTAAGAGACTCTCCCCCGCAGCCAGGAGAACCCCCACCTTCCCTTCCCCTTCCACTCTAGGGAATGAGATATGTACTTGCACCCCACCACGGACTAAGAGCCACCTGTTATTTCTGAGTCAATAATCTTAACAGGTTTCTGCTCAGACTCTGAGCAATGAAAAGGAGTGAGTCTCTGACCCTCACCCACCCGGAAACTGAAAGGGCCTCTGCCCCGCTAGATGGACACACCGCCCTGCCCTCTCCCGTGGCGAGGTGTCCACCACTGCCCCCAACCCCCATGACGGCCTGGGCTCTTCTCCCTCCTCCCAAGGCCGCAGTCCCACTTGGCCAAGGGACCCAAAGATAAATAATTCAAGCCAAGACACGCTCCCTCGCCGTGCCAGGGATTTAGTGCACACATCGCTCATGCTCCTCTTGCCGCCACAAGAAAAATTACAAATTGATCCACAGGACTCGACTCCCTGCTCATACTTCTCCTGGGCTGCCGCTGATGCCTCTCTCTATAAGTAATTGCTAAACTGGTGACAGCAGGATTTAAGTCTGGTTTGGGGCGGGGGCAGGGGATTGGAGAAGGTGAGCAGAGGAGCTTGGACTGCGGGAGGAGGAGAGGCTGCAGAGCTGGGCCTTGACCACGACGCAAAACCCTGGCTTCCTCAGCTGAGGGCCCCCGTGGGAAGGTGCAAGCGGCACCTCGCAGCTCAGTAGGCGGCATCTCTGCTCCCCGTCCCCTTTAGAGCAAGGACTAAAAATACGAATGTTAGCCTCTGGTTCATGAGCCTCTATGTGTGCTAAGCACCATTCTGAGTTCTTCATATGCAACAATTCACTTAAATTCATTAGAAGTGAGCTTGACCTAGACTAACAGTAAACCCAAAATGACAGTGATTTAAGTAAGATACAAGGTCATTTCCACTGCCAAGGTCCGTGCTCCAGGCTGGTGTGCCCGGCACATCATTCGGAACCGAGGCTCCTTCTACCTTGTTGCTCGGCCTGTGTGGCCTCCACTTCCAAAGTCACGTTATGCTCCAAGATGACCGTCCCAGCTCCAGCCATGGTGCCTGAATTCCTGCTAAGAGGCTGGACACATATGAGCATCCCCCCTCTCTGCAAGGGCACTTCCTAGAAGCTGCATATACGGCTTCTGCTTGCATTACACTGGCCTGCATTTACACGTGGCCACACTAGCAGAGGACACTGGGGAACGTCGTCCTGCTCATAGGCAGCCAGATATCCAACTAACATTTGGGCATTCTCTTGCTGTAGATGAAGGACAGAAAAGTGAGTGAAGGGCAGCTAGCAGTATGGCCACATCGCTTATCTCACAACAAAGCTTTAAGGTCACACGGTTACTAGCTGCCGTTTACAGAAGAGGCCACCAGCACACACACTGATCAAAATCATTCTTATCCTCCAGGTTACTCAATAAACATTAATGTCATTCCACCTTATAGTGTTTATCTCGGGTTGCCACAAGAGATTGTACACCCCTGAAAGGCAGATCTGGGCTTAAATCGTCTCTCTGGTGCCTAGTACTGTACCTGGTGTAAGGAAGAGATTTAGCAAATAGACATTTGTCACATTAGAGAAAATATAATGGTTTCCTTTGCTCTGTCATCACTGCCTTTATTATCAAAAACCTATGAGTAACTGTCACGTGCACTTAACACTCTTCACTCAAGACAAATCGATGGGGCATCCACTGTCCAGGCACTTAGAGACCAAGTTTGGGAGATTAGAAATGGAAAGGATGACATCCTCACTCCCACTCTCTTATCTGGAGACGAGACCCCACTGTCCTGTGGGAGCAGCCCTCTGTGGGCTCTCCAGCCCGGAGATTCCGGCCTCCCCATGGAGAGAAGGCAGGTGGCACCCAAGCAGATGACACCGCAGCTCCGCAGAGCCGCCCAGCCCCAGGAGCTGAGGACACTGAGCAGTTCAGGCAGAGTTCATCTCCAGTGACTCCCCCATCACCCCACTCTCAGCCCAGTCTCTGCGGCATCTGCAATTTCTCTGCTCCGGGGGTCAGGTCTCCGGTGTGCCCTCCCTGAGTAATTGTGAAATTATTATGGTTGGTGATTTTAATTTAAATTGGATGGAGAAATGTCATCCCACGGTCGACTCATTTGCTATGGATTTTCACTTAACCAAATTGATTAGTCAACCAACTAGACTTAACTTGAGAGTTGTAATCATTCATTATTAGATCTCATTTTCCCCAACGCACCCAGATGATGTCAAGGAATTACAACTGCAGCAGAAACTGGGGCGTGTCTTGTCATCGAGGCCATGAGGGCTGCCCCTGAAAAGCCCGGGGAGGCTGGGCCTCGCGGGGAGGGGACCAGACGACCAGGGACAGGGCCTTCCGGCTTCCCTTCGCCAAAATCTTATTTGTCGGCTCCTTGAGTTCCGCTTAACGGAGAGCCCACTCCCATGTATCCGGCACCTACCTGTCCCCACAGGTGTCGGTGACCTGGGAGTCTACTCTACATCTCTATTAGAGGAATTAGTATTTTTTGTGCAATTATTGTTTAAGTTTCTTTTCTAAACTCAAGCTCCGTAAGGCCAGGGTCAGGTTTCCCTCACCATTGCACCCTGAATCCCGTCACTGTGCTTAGCACTCAGTAGGTGCTCAGGACGTGTCACCCTATAGACCGAATGAGTGAGTCAATGGCCTCAAGTACAACGTGTGTGTTTAGGCGCTGAGATGGAGCCTGTGTGACAAGCAAAATCCGTCACCATGGGTTCTCGCGACCTCGCAGAGCAGGGGAGAGGTGTGTGCTGCTGCGGGTGCGATCAAACCCGGAGGTTGGAGTGGGCGTTACGCCGAGCATGGCCCACCCGTACGCTCTGACTGCCGGGAAAGCTCATGAGGTTGCCCATGTCCTCGACAGCACTGAAGGACAGACCCAGAAAACAGGACAGGCACCCTGCCCCTGCCCTGGACGTGACAGCCCTGGAGCATCAGCTCAGAAGGACACTGAAGACTGAAGTCCAGGAAAGACACTGCCCTGCGGTCAGGACTTACTCACAGGTCACTCGGAAGGGTCCTGTACGTGGTTTATTGCCGTGTGCTGTCACCACCTGCATTTTCATTTTGCACTGGGGGCTCCCACGAATTACGTAGCTGGTCCAGGGGCCTGAGACTGTGTCCTAGGAGAAAGGGCTGAAGACCTAGGGTGCTCTGCCCGGGGAAAGGCAGCCCCTCAGTGGGGGTCAGGACGTCTCCAAATGCCTACGGACACTCAGGTAGGAGAAGACCGAGACTGCCTGTGTGCTGCCAGAGCACTGAGCTCAGGCTCGGGTCGGTTCGGTGTCAGTGTTGGCAGGCAAAGGGCAGGGCCACCTGGCACTGAGCAGAACTATTTGGAAAAGGTACAGAGGAGACGATGCGCAGCCCCTAGCCAGAGGCCGTCCAGCCGAGACTACATTTGGCACAAGGCGTCACAGCGACAGAGGACGGAGGCTCGGGGGGCGGGCGGACTGGAGGATTCATACACCCCCCGCCCCCAGGGCTTCAGTCCTGTGCTTCCAAGGCGGGGCAAGCCCCTTGCTAGGGCAGAGCATGGGCACGTGGAAGGAAGCGGGGAGGGATGGAGGGGAGTGGATGGCGGGGGGGTCCGCCGTCTGCACGTGGATGGATGACCCTTGATGTACAACCACCGCAGCCGGAGAGGAAAGCACGTGGCCTCGCACTGACCCTCTCTCTGGGGTCTCCCGCAGCCGTACATGGGGGGTGGGGGGGCTTGGCTTCCATGGGCAGTGCGCCCTGGGCAGCTGGTCGGCACTCTCTACCCCCGTCCACAGCCAACGACCACGCCCGGAATGGACTTAACTCCCCAGCGCGCATCTGGGGGCCGAGGAGGAAGAGCTGGGAGCGCCTGAAGAAGCGCTAACTTCACGATCGACCCTCCAAACGTGTCCTCGGTGCTGTGATCCAGAAAGATCCAGGGAGTCTCAACACATGAAGGACCAGTTCCGGGCCAAACACCCCCTTCTGGCTCCTGGAACCACTTTGCAGCCACGCCGTCTGCAGACCCCACGGGAGCCATTCATTAACGAGGGTGAGAAACGCCCGAGTGATGCCTCTGGTCCGCGTCCAACTCGTTCGGGAGGCAGGAGCGGGGCTCAGTGACTGGTGCGCCGCTCCGGCGATGAGCATCGAGCCGTGTCCCCTTCAGCACAGAGAGGCCCTTGACCGAGAGACTGAGACGGCACGCAGGCCTCCCCCTTTCTGCACCCCACGCCCGACGCCTGGCCCCTCCTTTGCGTTGCTATTTTCTTTATCAACGGCACCCCTTCACCTCAGTTCCGACCTGGGCCCCCGATCTTACCCGTCCCCGGCGCGCTGTGCGATGAACGACATTAACCCCTTCGGAGGGCCCCGCCCTGGCGAGGAGCAGGCCCCCTCCCACCCCCGACCCACTCCCACCACCTCCGACCTGAGATGGGCTCCAAAACCCGCCTCCGTGTGGGGGCGAGCGGAAGCAGGGAGGAGGGGGGGCCGAACCCAGGCTTTATCCAGACCCCGGCCAGCATCTCCTAAAACCAGAGGCCATCACTGCCCGCGCCCGCAGCCCCCCAAGAATCGATGCGTTTTGGATTCACACGCAGACGTCTGCCTGCGGCTCCAGGCTTCCGGGCGAAGAGACACGTTTAACCAAACGAGTCAGCCTCGCGTGGAGACGAACGCGCGGCCGCTCCCTGAAATTACTGGAAGTTCATTTTCAAAAGCCGTCCTGTTTTCTGGGAATCAATGCATATCAACTAAAATCAATAGCTTCTCCGTGCGGATGGGCCGAGACACCGAACTTATCTAGCATTCCGGCGCATTTGTACCCAAATCTAGACGTTCTCAACAAGTCAATGAACGGAAGCGTCTGCCAGTGTCTTTTCGCTTCTAACTAATCTGTTTGCTGATCGGAGTGAACGTTTCCAGGCTGCGGAGCGATGCACTCGGCGTGTTTACCCGGTCCAACGTACATTAACTCAAATAAAAATATTTCCACTTAACTTAAAACTGAGTTCGTCCCAAGCTCAGCCATGCTCGTGGGGATGAACACGAGCCAGCCAGCAGCTGTCCAGGAGACCCAGGCCTGACCCCCCACCCCCGAGGCTGTGGTCTCCCCAGGGCTGACGCACACCTTCTGGAACAACCTGCTTCCGCGGACCAGGAACTCCAGGACGAGCAGGGGCCCGAGGGAGTCGTTGGGTCTACCCCTCTGCCTCCCACGCCTGACGCTGCCCCTAAGCCATCGGACAGAAGGGGGGCCCCTCTCCAGGTCCTGGAAGTCACCTGGGAGAGCCCCCCGCAGTCACACATCCCTGTAAGCACGACGACAAGGACTGCTCTCCAAGGAGACGCAAAGAAGGGAAAATCCGCGCCTGCAACCTCGGAGGGCCAGCGGGGAGGGGTCCCGACTCCCGTCCCCCGCCCAGGGGACCCGTCAGCAACTGATTGCCCAGCGCCTTGCTGTCTGGGTGCTGGGCTCAGCACGGGGACACGGGGACGGACACATCAGACGGAGCCCGCTGCCCAGACGCTGAGTGCAGTGTGCTCCTTCCTCGGGGCTTGGCCAGCTGCTTGCGGAGAGTCCACGGCATTCATTCTGCGTGCGCCGAGGCCTGCACGGTGGGGTGCAGGGACCCCACCTCCCACCGGCCACACCCCAGCCCGGCGTTTTCCCCTTCACTCACGCCGACGGGCCTAATCCCCGCACGGCCGTGACGAGCTCCTGGGATCCCCGTTTTGAAGGTGAAGAACCTGAGGCCCACAGGCGGCCCCCCAGCTCTGGGAGACAGCCAGGAGGTGACACTGGTCCACTGAGCACGTGGCAGAGCCCTGGCACAAGCCCAGGGCTGCCAGAGGCACCCAGCGTGTCTCCCCGTCACGCCACCCGCGTTCCCCTGCGGTGACAATATGTCTCCAGGAGCCAACCTCACCTGGGGACTCGTGGGTGCCTGGACTCGGGTCTGTGTCGGGGACGGCTTCCCAGAGGAGGTGGCCCTGGAACCCAATTGGACAAAGCCCGAGGGAGGGACCGGCCCCCGAAAAGGGGTGCGGCGGGAGAGGGGCACGGAGGCGGGACGGAGGACAGTTTGAGGGGCCAGTGAGGACACGGGCGCAGGCCAGCGATCACTCCGTGTAGACGAGCCAGAGCTAGAGAGGGGGCACGGACCCAGCTTCCGGAAGACCCTGAATGGCACCCTACAGGGGTGCCCTTTGCTTGGAGTCCAGGACCCTAAGTGGCCGCGGGGCACAAGCACCAGGCTGTCCGGAAAGTGCCCAGCCATGGACTGAAACCCAGGGGGGACAGCGCCCAGCCGGCCCTCGCACGCTGCCGGCACCCGGGCCAAGCCGTCCGGGTGTCCCTGGATCCCGCAGGGTCCCCTCCCCGCCGTCCCTGACGGGAGCCCGGGGATGCTGCGGCGCTGGGAGACCACAGGCATCACCATGGAGACGCCGCCAGCCACACAAAAGGAGCTGGCGCGCCCCAGCTCACCTGGGACACGGAGCTAACTAGGAGGTGGCACCGGGCTTTCATTTTCCCTCCTCTGCCCGCTCTCAACAAGAAGAGGCCATTTACACAGGCAAACAAGCCCCCCAGGCCGGGGGCAGCGCCCAGCACCCCCTCCTGCTTTCCGCTCTGAGAGAACAAAGGGGAAGCCTGTGTCTGGGGGGCCGACCATGGGGTGCCTTCCCGGGACAGAAGGGGGGCACGGAGAGGCCAGCAGGCAGCCTCGGGTGGTCCCCCTTTCCTCCTGCCCAAATGGAGGGGCAGTTGCAGAGCTGTGCACCTAAATGCAAGCCAGACGCACACTCCTCTGAGGTCTGAGACGGAGGCACCTCTCTAACTGCCTGCCAGACCTGCTCCTTCAGATGGGGGTACACGATGCAAAGTGGGTTCACCGGGAGGCTGTCAGCACCGTCCCCACTCGGCCGGTGCCCCGTGGACTGGCCCTCCCAATGTCACCTGTCTCCACCTAGCGGCCCAGGGCACCCTGGCTCTAAACAGGCCACGAGAAGTCCTCCAAATGCTGACGGGGGACAGAGGAGACAAGGCATGGAGGTGCCAGGACCCCCAGAACCGATGCGGCCGGGGCAGGGTGTGCAGAAGACGTCTGCTTGGGAGCTGGGCAGGAAGGGGACCGGGAGCCCCTCCAGCCGGCACGCCGTCTTCACACAGGCCCCGTGGTCTCCCTGCAAAGGGGTGAGAAGAGGGGAGGGGCCAGGCGGGACTGAGAATGGGGGCGCAGCTGGGAGAGGTGACAAACCCAGCGTCTTCAGGCCTGCCCGCCCCGCGGGCTTCTCCGCCGTGCAGCTCCTCATCTCACAGTCATTAGAGATCCCACAGGGAGGACGGAGCCGGGCACCCCGAAGGGTGGGAAATGAAGAGAACAGACGTGCGCAGAGAGGTACACGTGAGCCCGAATGTCTGGGGAGACGTGGGCCCCAGCCTCCTTGGGGTGGGGAAGGGGCCAGCCCTATTGTCTGATGGGAAGTCCCTTCTGCTGGGGCGAAAAGCAGCTCCACGACCCCTGCAGTCTGACCCCACCCCTTCCAGCTGCTGAGCAAAGAGCAGACAAGTGGGAGCCTAGAGGGGGGCAGTGTGGCCCCAGGGGGAGCACTTGCTACTGAAAGTGGGGGTCAGACCCCAGTCCTCTCCTCAGAGCTGTCAATGGCTTCCCCCTCACTCATGAGGGCCGGTCTGACTTCTCCAGGTGCACTGGCTCTGACCTGCTCTGAGCGAGTCACAGAACCCCGTCTTTACTCCCCAAACACGGGAGATGCTTGGGGCCTCAGGGCCTTTGCACATGCTGGTTCCTCCATGCGAACCACGCGCCTCCGGTGTTTTCACCCCACTTTCTCGGGGCGGTGCTTTAGCCTTGCTTTCCCAGCACGCCTTCCTGGGGGCCCCGGCTGACAGGGCACTAACCGCACCCCCACCCCCGTTCCCTGGCTCCTGTGTCGCAGGGTTTAACCACCTTCCTCACTCACTCATCTGCCTTACTGTCCGCATCCCTCACGGGGTGCATGGCCCGGGAGGGCAGGGATGTGCCTGACTACTGTCCTCTGTTGTGCCCTCCGCACTGGAAGTGCCTCGGCACATGGCAGGTCCTCAGTCACCACACGTCGATGGAAGAGACATCCCCGAGCCTGCTCCTCGGCCCCCCCACTCCCGCTGCCGTGTCCATAGCAGTATTCCGTCTAAACGCCTCCAAGGTCACCACGGCCCTGCAAAACGACTCGCCCTTCGCGCTCAGATGGGGCTGACCGGAGAAAGGTGGCCGGGGATGACAAAATGGGATTTTCTCCAGAGAAGCCAGAGTGGGGGTGAGGGGCGCTCCTTCTGGGGTGGAATCCCACTGGGACCTAGAATGAGACCATCGCCACGTGCACAAACAGACTCATCTGGGTCACCAGTCTCTCCTTCAGGGGGGACCCTCCCAACACACACACACACACTGATGTGTGAGGACAGGAGCCCCAGCCCCAGCAGACTTAGGTTCCAGACCCTGAGCTGTCCCACCTGGGCCCTGCTGTCCTCACTCAGCTCTGAGACCTGGTCCCCAAGTGCCTGCTCGTCCATCAAGAGGCACGTGAGGGTCTCGGGTGGGATCCGAGGTGGCCGCCTTTGTAAACCTCGTCCTCCTGAACAGCACCCTGAACGCCCACACACCTCCTGCTGATCCCCGCACCTACAGCAGGTGGGGGGCGGGCAGTGCAGGAGCAGCAAGAGAGAAATAACCCCCAGGACACAGGCCCTCGGGCGGCGGCGCACCAGGCCGTCCCAGTGGCTCCCGTCGGGGAGGTTCTGCCCGCCCGCCCGGCCCCGCAGCTGAGCTGGTGGGAGCAGGGGCAAGGGCACAGGGCTTTTCGGGCAGACAGACGAGGAGGTGCCCATGACGCTGGGGTGCGGGTGCGTGGGGGCTGGGGTGGGGGTGGGGGGCGCTGGACGGGCAGTCGGGCGAGCAGGGCATTATTTATAATTGAGCTCGTCGTATGCAGCTCTCGCTGTCCCTGTTAGTTAGAGCCATTTGATGTCATGGAGGCTTTGGAGAGAGGAGAAGGGAGGGAGGGAAGAGGCAAAGGCAGGAAAAACAAAAGGAGTGTCGTAGCAGGACTTCAAAAAAGCCAAGTGTTTGAAAAGATCTGTGCGCAGGTTCTGACCTACTTTGCATGCGGATAGGCCCTCGCCTTCACTTGAAAAGGAGAAAAGGGGAAAGCCCGCACAGAGCGGCCGAGCTCCGTCCCGGAGAGCCAGCCGCACTGCAGAGAAGGGCCTCCGCGCTGCAATCAGAGGCCATTTAGGAGCCGTGATTTGGGTAATTACAGAAGATTTCAGCCTCTCTTCTCCCAGGGCCTCACGGAGCTCTGGGAGACGGGGCCGCCACAGTAATGCAGCCAGGGCTAAAAAGAGGGGGTGCCCGACAAGCAGAGCTGCAGGGAGCAAAGCCCTGTACCCTAATACGCCTGCTCACCCCTGACCCAGGTGTGCACCTGGGCTCTGACACCTCCCGGCTGGGTGAGCTTGGGTTCACGACCCACACTCTCAGGGACCCACATTTCTCCACACGGTCACCCCTCAGATGAAAAACCAGGTAGCAGCTGCCAGTTAGCCCCCCGAGTTCAGTGCCTGGCACATAGTAGGTGCTCGTAATGGTGACACTCCTCTCTGCTTTGTAGAACGAGCTGGGAGCAGCACCCCACCCTACTCACATACTGCAGACCCATCCAGGTTCACTGGGGTCTCCAGCACCCACTGACGAGAACAGGAGTGGAACTGGGGCGTGCCAAGTGAGGGGCTAGCTCACTGGCTGGAGATGCCCAGCCTGCAGCAGACCCGGACAAGGGGGACTTACGAGCGGGCAGGAAGAGGGCACACGGAAAAGGGACGTTTTGCAGAGAGCAGATGGCGAGAGTGGCAGTTCTCCGTCTCCCCACCGCCCTGCCCCCACCCCAGCCACACTGGTCTAAAGCGTGTGACCCCCCCGAAGAAGAACCTACAACGTGGGGGACATTCTCGGACAGTCAGAACGTGCAAGAGAAATGAGGTGAGCTGGGAGGAGAAGAGAAGGAACTGGAGGAGCAGAAACTCCTGCAACGCCCGTGTGCTTACTGTCGTTAGAGCAATGACGGGCACGACTGCGTTTGCTTTACGGAATCCTCAGCGCGATCCCACGAGGCGGGTGCAGCCAGGGACTATGACTGCTGCCCTTCTGCAGCCGAGGCACCTGGAGTTCAGGGAAAGACCCCACGCTGCTCACAATCGCAGAGCCAGCCCCCGCCTCTGTGTGAATCAAGACACTTGTTCTCAGTTACTAATCTGCCCCCAATCCTTCATACTCATTGAATCATTCATTCATGCATTCATTCATTCACCCAGTGTGAGCACCAGGCTTTGCTCAAGGCCCTGGAGACACAGCGTGAAACACAAAACACAAACAAGTAAGTCTCTGCCCTCATGGCCCTACCTGTGTCGGCCTAGGGGGTCCCGACCACAGCACACCCCTCAGCTTCCCAGCACAGCGTGGGATCACTGCAGAAACATCCTCGGGGATGCAAATAAACCCTCTGAATCTCACTCACATTCAAGCATCTAAGGGTACATTGATCTCTCTCAAAACTCCAATCACCTGGTGAATTCCACACAAAGACAAAATTAACTGTGGGTCATCCTTCGGCTCCCCAGTGCAGCCAACCAAACGCCCTGAGCAGAGGAGCTACCCGGGGCTCCCTGTACGACTTTAGGGTTCGTGTGTCCAGTGCTCCCCCACTCCAGATCCTTGGATGGGGGTGCCCTTGACCACTCTGGCGGTGGGGTGGGCTCCCTTGGCCTCTCCCCTGCTGCTTTTCACCTACGGGTCATCTACTCCAAGGGCAGAGCAAAAGGGCGACAGCTCGGCCCAGTCACTACCCCTCCCGGTCCAGGCGGGACTAAACCCGGGACAAAGAACACCCCAAAATCTACACTCAGGGCAAATGTGCAAGAATCTCCCAAGCTGAGACATGCACGTGCTTTCTGCCCCAGAGTCTCATTCACGGAGTTGTCACGCACGCTCCCCGCACATTCTGCACAAAGATGTTCGATGCGGCGTTGTTTAGATTACGTCTAAAAACGGGAACCCGTGACTATCTACGAATAAGAACCAGGAAACCCAGCACGGTACAGCCAGTCCATGAGAAAGAATGAAGTGGATGGACGCCACCATGAAAGAGAGCCACGCCACAGCCAGAAAGCAGGCCACCCACCAAACAGCACGCTTGTCACGGCCCTACGTGTAAAAGCAAGAGCAAACAGAACCCGGGTGTGTGTGCTGGGGGGCGGGGAGGGTACAGAATAGCAGCTAAGGTCACGCATGTGCAACTTTAACGCAGCGTCTGGGGTCCAGAAAGTCCTAGGGACTAGATATTATTCCCAAGTCTATTTTTCAAGGTGGGGCATAAGGGAGGCTCTACACCAGGTGACCACTGGGGTTGCCCCTGGGAGCAGGAAGAGGACGGGGTGGCTTCGAAGGTGACCGTCCACAATTTGCTATGCCCAGTCGGTGGCTCAAGTATTTCACACCAGGCATGAGTCATGTTTGCAGCTTTCAAAACACACCATGGGAGAGGAAGGCCCTGAGCTGCCTTTTCCGCAATGCCACCAGAAGGCGCGCTCTGCTCCGCCCCACGTCCTCCCACCTTCCTTCGGGTCTTCTCGGCGCGTCCTGGGCGCCTCGGCCCCTGGCCTCCTGCGCACGGGCCATGGGAAGCGCTCCGGGCGCCTGCGAGCGGCGGCGTGTCGGGCCTGCCCGGCGCTCGCTCTCGTCCCAGAGGCTGGACCACGACGGAGCGGTGGCCACAGCGCTGGCCGCTCACCCGCCTCAGGCCTCCCACCCCCAGCTGCCGCCAGTCGGGTAAGGGGCCCCGGGCTCTGCCTCTGTCCTTGCCCGTCCTCTCAGCCCTGCGCCCCCTTTGTCCCGGACACACCCACGGAGGAAGGGGTGACAGCGAGGCTGGAGGGGCTCTGAGGACAGGGCGTTCCCCGGGCCCAGGCCCTGGGCTGGCAGTGACCGCGACCCTCATCGTTCCGGTCCCCTAAGCTCTTCGCCCTCAGAGGGCTGCGAGCTGGGGGTTGGGAGTAAGAGAATGAAAAAGTAGCCCCGCCATCGGAAAGGGGTCAGATCCTGTAGGGCACGTCCCCTGTGCTGCGGGAGGATTTCCTGGGCTTCCGGCCTTGCCCACGCCCTCTCCGCGCACCTGGGAGGGCCCGCCCACCTGGGAGGACGCACCCACCTGAGAGGACCACCCCACCTGGGAGGACCCGCCCACCTGGGAGGACCCGCCCACCTGGGAGGACGCGCCCACCTGGGAGGACACGCCCACCTGGGAGGACGCACCCACCTGAGAGGACCCGCCCACCTGGGAGGACCCGCCCACCTCCTCCCTCTGCCTGTGCTCGCATGCAGCCCCACATGAGGGGCTCAGCGGGGGCGCCCCGACACTCACACAGCCCCCACCGTGCGAGATCATTCCAAGGAAACAGAGGCGACTGCCCCGTGGGCCCCGCAGTAAGGGGCTCAGGCTATCGGAAGGGTGGTGCGGAGACAGCCTAGGGGTCAAGGGCAACAGAGGTCAAGGACAGTGCTCAGCCCGGAAAAGGGCAGGTTAGCCCAGAGCGAGGAGAGAGGTGGGGCGTGTGCCAGGCCGCGGAGC
>PVJL010014170.1:0-10789 GCA_004026885.1 Lyroderma lyra | reverse complement strand
ACTAAACCCGGCGCTGCGTGAACTGCACCCACATCCGCTCTCCCCCAGCTCCGCAGCACCCTGGGGGCTGGCGTCCGTGTGCCTCCAAAGAGCTTGCGCACTGAAGCAAGGGGCGTCACCCTGAAAATGACCCACATAGAGGTGATCGCCCTGCACCCCGGGGTCAGGCAGGGTGGGGGGTGGGCAGCAGCGCCCAAACCGCAGGGAAGGACGGGAGTGAGGGAGGGGACGAAATGCTTGGCGACCTCCGAGGGAGACCTGCAGAGGACCAGAGGGGACCGTCCTCAGGGGAGAGGGACAGAGGAAGGGGAGGCAGACGTGTGCTAGAAGACGCAGTTAGAGCGGTCAGGATGGTCCTTTGTTCGTGTCAACCAATGTTTCCTGGATGCCATCAGGTGCTGGGCACTGTGCCAGGCAGGGGGACCCGGATGAATCATGCCCCCACCGAGGTTAGGAGTGGAGAGGCCTTTCCAAGTCCCAGCAGGAGGGACAGTAGACCCAGGAGTGACAGTGGGGCGGGGCTTCGATGGAGACAGGGGATGATGTGTGCCCCTCCGGGGAGAGAAGGAAGGGACTAACGGTGGCAGCACAGGCCTTGGCGGTCAGAGGACAGAGCGGAGCCCAAGGCCTTCTAGATTCCAGCCCTCCCTCGGCCTCCCTCAGAGCCTCCGGACACGGACCTGGCCGCTCACTGGGAGTGGCCAACATTGGAGTCACCTCTCTTCCTCCCCCTCGGCAGTGTCGCCTGGTTCACTGAATGTGTCAGCGTGATGTGACACATCCAACACGCTCCAACATGCATGGGCAACACACGGTCACAGAGCAGAGCCACCTCTGCCTTTGGCCAAGGTCACCCAGCACATCCCCATCTCAGGCATGAGAAGACAGGAAGTGCCTTTGAGTGGACATTCGCCACACGGATGGCGAGGAAGGGACCACCGCCCCCCCCCCGGGGGGAGCTGCCGTTGCTGGGACCCCCCAGAGCCTTTGTCCCCTCTCCAAAAGGTACCTCCGTTTCCCCGGCCCCTCCTAGAATCCATCCTGACACCTCCTGAAGTCGAAGTCAGCCACAGTGAAAGGGCGGTGAAGAATTTTGTTTACCGACCCTGGCATCTAATTAAAATTAGCGGATGGTTCTTCTGGTTGGGTTTGTTTTTTTTCTGTTCTGACTATTTTTAAGCCAGAGCCGCGCGATCCGTGCAGCCAGCCACTAGTAAGCTGTCAAATCAAATTTTCAAAAGCAAATTGCTTTTATAATTAATTTAATTATTATTACGGCTCTCGGTTTTGTGTTGCCTTAATGAACACAATTGGGTTTCACCCTCGGATTCTCCCACACACACTGCGCACCCCTCACTTCCCCGGGCCTGCCTCCCACCTATCCAATCCAAGTTGGGCGAATGGAAAAGAAAGAAGAAAACCAGGCGCGTCCCCGACCCCCTCCCCGGTCCCCCCCATAGCCACCTCCTCGCGCCCGCCCTCACCCTCAGAGTGAGTCATTAGACGCCGCTCCCCGTTACGGAGCAAACGCACACGTTTTAATCACCCCTGAGCCTGCCCGGGCACCCTCGCGCCCCCCGCACCCCCCGTCCCAGTCTGTGCCACGGGGGGCTGGGGGGGCAGTTAAGAGAGAGAGAGAGAGAGCTTCTGTGACAGTGACAGCGGTCTGTCACCCAGGGTCTGGAATTCACTGGGGAACTGTCAGTTACTAAGGAAACTAGGAGGGAGAGAGAGAGCGGGAGCGGCGGTTAGATCCCATTTTGGGTGACAAGTGTGAGGCATGGAGATTTTGGTCCCCTCTGCGCATCCAGGCTAAATGGAGGCGTCCTTAGGGGTGGGCGGGGCGCCGCCACGGAAGAGGGGTCCCCTGCAGACCCCTCTCTTCTCACGGGCCCAGAGCGGGTCCGCGGGAGCGAGCGGCGAAGGGCCAGGAGGAAGCAGGACCCGCGGTGCGAACGTGTGCGCGTGCCCATGCGCAGAAGCACACGCCCGGCCGGCGCGCGTGTCTGGGTGCTGGCCTGGGTCTGCCCTCGGGGTGTTTCCCCCCTTTTCCTTTGGTTTTTCCTGTTTCCTTGGTTTGCAATTTCTGTCATCTCCACCCTTTCCTCTTTTTATTTATTTATTTTTTTTGTTCTTTTATTCTGCTTCTCCCTCTCCCTCTGTCCCTCTCCTCCTGCTGCGTGTCTGCTCCTCTCTCTGCCCGGCTTGCGACCCCCACTACCGTGTCTCTGCTGTCACTGTCCACCTCCCTCCCGCCCCTGTTGCCCTCCCTCGGTGTCTCTCCCAGGCTCTGGCTCAAACGTGTCCCTGGGGACACCCGAGCACCTGTGCCCCACTGTGCCGCCTCACCCAGGCCCGGCTGGTTCTTCCTGCCCCAAGGAGACATGGCACTCCCAGAGGAGGGGTCCAGGGGGCCGCTGGCGTGGAGCACCCTCCGGATGAGCTCTCAGATCTGACGCTCCGGGCGGGGAGCAGGGGCCTGTCACAGACACGTCCCCGAGGCCAGGAGGGGTGAGGACTTGGGGGTGCGGGGAGGACACGGGGCGAGGGCCCAGGGTTTATTTCTGGGCCTTCTGTCTTGAACGGCGGGCATGAAGATGCCCCTGACAGCAGCGTGCGTCACGGACTGGGAGGCGCCCAGGCCTGGCCAGTGATGGAACGCAGACGTCCCAGGAGGCCGCCGTGGCCTGGGAGAATCTGTCCCGAGGGACGCGGGGCCGGCCAGGCCCTCCCCATCCCTCCCCGGACGGGGTGGGTGCACTCAGGCCCCACTTCCTCCCGCGGACGTTCCTCTGTCACTGTCACCTTCTCTCCCTGGCACTGTGCCCAGGGCTCGGATCTTCTGTGGTTCCCTCCAGGTTAAAGGGGAGACCTGGGTTCAGGTGCAGGGGGACCCCTCAGGGCGAGCCCAGTGTCCTGGAGGCCCAGGGCTGCCCTGCACCCCTTCTGCCCATTCCGGGCTGATAGAGGCGTGGGCAGAGCGGGTGGGCACTCAGGCTGCCTCGCCCACGGCAGGAACACTCTAAGTGGTGGGGTGGGGTTTCCTCTGAAGGTCCCAGGGTCATTCCTGTCCCACCCACCCCGTCCCCTCCCGCACACACGCACAAGAATCCTCCTGCAGGGGGCGGCCTCGGCTCAGACACCAGCCTGGGGGCACGTGGATGTGCCCTTGGAGCCAGAATCTCAGCAGGAGCCCAACGCCAAGGTGACAGGCCCAGCCCTGCTTCTGAAGCCGCCCCTGTGGGCCCCCAAGCCCTGGTCGGGGGCCGTTTGGCACCCTTCCACACCCCTGGCCATTGCCAGGCAAATGCTCCCGCCGAGGCATCTGTGTAGAGCAAGCCTGCCACCTGGTGGTGAGGCAACGCAACTACAGCACAGGGCTGTTGAGGGGGTTCAGCTTTGCACCCCACAGCCTAGCTGCCTGCTGGCCCGGCAATGCCAACTGCTGGAAGTGGTGTGAAGCCCGGCCCTTCCTGAAACAGTTCAGGCAACAGAAAAGCAGGAAGCAGGGGTGGGGTGGGTTCGAGGGCCGAGGCAGAGGACCCATATGGACAAGGCCCGAATGGAGGGACCAGTGAGAGAGGTATTCGGGGTTCAAGACCGGCTCACACGCTTCCTCCCTGCACCAAAGACCCTCCTGCCCCACCCCGGCCCCCACCGCGCACGGATGGAGCACCTGCCGCAGAAGCAGGGACAGACACACACAGTGAGATATGCATTCCCCGCTCTCAAGGAGTCATGAGCTAGAACCAAGATAGACCTGGAACCAGGGACTAACTGAAGATTCCAGAAGGCCCTTCGAGGTCTGCTAGTCCCAGAGGCAGCCTGACACGATTCCTGGGCCCCTTCCTCCACGTGCAAAAATGTGCATACTAAAAACTACGTTCTGTGACTGCTTTGCTGCAAAGGTGACTGTATTTATACTGTATATTAAAACATCTTCTTCCACTAAAAGTTCATTGTTGTCCTCCTGCCTTTGAAAGAACTTAAAACCCTTTCATGTACCTGATGAGTGAGCCCCACCTCCTCATCTTGCAGATGAGGGACTGAAGCCCAGAAGAAAAAGGGGTTGGCCTAATGTCACACAGCGGGCTGGGGACCCACGTTGGTCCTCCAACTCCCAGGTCAGGGCCCTCAATCCATCACCCATTTAACCCTTCTCAGGAGGCAGAAATGTCCCTGCCTCTCACACCACCGGCCGAGGAAGCGCCCACTCACTCAGTCCCACGAGGCCCCTTGGGGCTCTCAGCGCCGAGAAGCCCTGGCTGGGTCCTGCCCTGCCCCCCGACCCCCGGAAGTGTCCTCCCTCCCCCAGTGCCGGCCCTGGTGCCAAGTCACCACCGCCAGCACCGCAGCTCTCTGGCCTGCTGTCTTATTAATTCCTAATTTCCAATTTGCAAGAAGAGAGAGACTTAAGCGTCCATCTCGCCAGCCCAGCAATCACCCAGATGATCCAAGTATCTCTGGACAGCCTTTAATTTATCTCCCAGAGCGCGGGCTCTGCCGCGAGGCTGGACGGCTCCAGCTGAAACATCATAAATGACTCAAGGACCCGAGATTAGTTAATAGCGCTCCAGGCCCCCTCCGAGCCCCTGCTGCCTCGGTTGCAACACCAAAGACTCCTTTGAAGATACCCAATGTGGGGAGTGGCAGGTGTCCCCAGATCTGAGCCAGCTTTTCAGCCCCCTGGGGGCCCTTGATGCCAGACAGAAGCTGTGACCGGGGTGGAGCAGCAGGGACCCGAGAAAACCAGGATGGACTCAGGCCGTGTCTACTCCAGGTCTCAGCATATCAATGCGAGACATGATCTAATGGTGGCAAATCCAACCCTTGCCTGGGCACAGCTTGGAAGGTCAGGGGTCAGACGTGTGCCCGGGAATGAGGAAGATACTATGACCTTTGAACTCAGGCAAAGGAAGTGCAGATGCTTTTTCCAAAGACAGAGTCAGGGGTCATCTTTAAGCATCTGAAGGTCCATCCCTGCCTCTTACCCCAGTTACCTGCCAGGTGTGTTTTCACTGGGCCTCTGTCCTACCACGAGCCGCCTTCTCACCCACAAAGCCTGTCCACGCATCGTGCATGGCCCCCCTCCCCCGTCACGACGACCTCTATAAAGCCAGCCCCTCCCACGTCACTCCTGATCGCAAACGT
The DNA here is from genome assembly GCA_004026885.1 of Lyroderma lyra. Taxonomy (NCBI): domain Eukaryota; kingdom Metazoa; phylum Chordata; class Mammalia; order Chiroptera; family Megadermatidae; genus Lyroderma; species Lyroderma lyra. The sequence goes on along the minus strand of PVJL010014170.1, from coordinate 5,638 downwards.
CCGGTGCTCGCCCACGGCCTGCCCAACGAAACCTAGCTCCCCAGCCTGGAATTCGCTGTCTTCCTCCAGCCACACGCGTCTGGAAGAGACGCTTACCCTCCGGGGAGCCTCCGATCGGGAGGTTCTCATTGGTCGAACAGCTCAGCGAAGCCCTGCAAGAGACAGAAAGACCAGACAGACTCAGCACCGGGTCCTAAGCCGTCATCCTGGGGAAGGGGCCTCGGGGAAGGCACGGGGATGGGGTGTAGGAAAAGCAGCAGCCGTAACCCCATCCTCCTTCGCATCTCCCCCACTGGCCTCGGTTCAGACACCCCCAACCTAGTGGTCTCCGGAGAGGTAAACCAGACAAGCTCATTCTCTTCATCTCCCCTTTGCCAAACCAGACACCAAAGCCAGAGCCCCTGGCCCCCAGGCCCCCTCACCACTCCCCGTCCCTACTGGGGTCCCCCTTGCACCCATGTCAGACCTGTGGGCAGGATCGGGGCTTCTCCCCCAGCGCCTGTGGCACCGGGGTGCTCCTGCCGCTACGGAAATTGTGACCCACAGTCACCTTTGTCCCCGGGCACGGGTATTACCGTTAGTAGCAACGAGAACCTCTTCAGCATCTCGGATCCCTTCCTCCTCACGCCCAACACGCGGGCCGCACACGCCCTGTTCACGCAGCCAGGCCCGCCCGGCACGCCACGGGGTGCGAACGGACTCGTGTCACCGACGCGCTCGGGGACTCCGGCCCTGGAGCCTTTTGGAAGGGGATTCACCGTCCCCACGTTTCCATGGGTGCCGACCCAGGTGTTCGCGGAACGAGTCGGACGCAGGCCCAGCCTGCTCGTGTGCGCCCGCCCCCGGGCGTGGGGGCCGCCGTGCCCGGCGTAGGGCCAGGCACCTGCCCGTCTTCATCAAACTTGCCGACAGCGATGCTGGTGAGCCAAACCGCCAAGGAGCCCACGAGGGCACCGTGTCCTTTTAAGGAAAAGGGGGAGGAGCAGGGGTTCTGCGCTGTCACCCATCTCCATGGGACCCACAGAAGATCCTGTCCGGGTCTATATGAGAACTGCGGGGCCACGGGAGGTGCTGGAGGAGAAGGACCATGTGGGGGGATGCTTGGCTCAGAACAGGGATTGATACCCCGGAGTACGGGGCTTCACGACAGGTCCTGCAGGCTCGGGGGTGGGACGGGACCGAGTCACATAACAGGGAGTACGTGAGATGCTACGACCTTGAACTGACCCTGACTTCTGCCTGAGGTGAGGTGTCTCCCCTTGGGACGTCCCTGAGTCCCGGATGACAGGGCCCCGGGCTGTGGGTTCCAGGGGCAGCCCTCCCTGACCGCCTTCTCCAGGCCGTCCCTGCACTGGCCGGGCCACACCTCGGCCCGCCCCTCAGGCATGCATCGAGCTGTGGCCGGGAGCGGTCCCTGTGTGACCAGGCCTCCTGTCACCACAGCTCGGGCAGGTCCAAAACCCACAGTCCAAAGTACTTTCCTTAGGGCTCGCTGCTTTTTCTCCACACTGCTCTGGACAGTCCCCCAGCTTCCCGAAGCGGGGACCCCCGTAATCGCCCGTCTCCGTGCCCGCCGACAACCCATTCTGCCTGCACCACTCCCTCCAAGCCTCAGCGCCGCGTTGCTACTAGTGGCAAGCCAAGGTCACCCCTTTTAACATGTCACTTGTATTATCTGCATGTACTTCAGCGTACGCTCCCGGGTAGGAGGGTGGCAGGCTGGTTGGTCCCAGGGTGCTAACCCACAGCCCATCTTACCTGTGCCTGTCATTTGTGTAAACCCAGAATTATGGAAATGATGATCGGGAAATACCCCGACACCCTAAAATGGGAGTTTCTGTGCTGGGTGTAGTTTATGGTCATGATCATGACCATGGGGCTATGACCGAGGGGGCCTTTATTTTCAAGTTCAAACCACGTCCGTCTACATCTGCCTCAGACGATCCCAGAACGTCCTACAGGATGTCGTGGTCAATAACTGAAGTCCTCTGGCTGGTGGCCACGGCCACGCCAGCTGACCCTACACGTATCGGTGAACTTGACCAAGAGCACCCGTCCTCAGCCGGTGGGAATGCAGCGCCTCTCAGTTCTGAGAAGTCCCCACAGCTAGCTCAGCCCTGTCGCCCTTGTCGTTGCCCCTGCCCCCAACCCGCCATCTCCAGCCTGCTCTCTGCGCCCCTGGGGGCGCCCACGACACACGCACACGTGCACCAAGCATTTCCCGCTCTGGGACCCTTCCTGGGAAGGTGTGGGGTCCAGGACAGGACACCACGCTCTCTCCCTGATGAAGGCCTCTGCTGTGCCCGGCACTGTCCCAGACCGACGCTACAGCTGCAACCGAGGGGGACCAGTGTGCTTCCCGGGGTGGAACCCTACGCTGCGGTGGTGCCTCCCTGAGCTCCGCGGTTCGGTGGGGCATCGGCGGGGCCACTGGGCCGTGAGCGGCGGCCTCTCCTCCGGCGGAAGCGGTTGCTGGTTGGCGGCCAAGCGCTCTCGTGTCCTGCCTCAGCTGGGGACGTACAGACAGGGGAGCCACGAGGCCCAAGCAGTCGGGACCACGGAGACCCACACCCGGGCAGCTGTCCTGCAAGGCCCTGACCCTGCAGAGGACTCTGCAGGGATGCGAAATGGGCTTCCTTTCACGCACAGCAATCGAGCGCAGCCGGTGCGTCTTCCCGGTGTCACTGCCGCCCTGCACGGTCAGCGCCCGCTTCTCCTTGGTCTGCACAGGACAGAGTGTCCGCTGCCCTGGTCCCTAGGAATCTCAGCTTCTCTCCGTCTAAAAACCCAGGAACTAAAACGTCCCTTCGGGGACGCAGCTGTGAAGTCACCGAGCCAATGTAATTGCAAGAGCCGCGAGTTTGTCGGGGCTGGTCTGGAGCCCCTGGACCTAGCCCGCAGCTGCTTATCACACACGGTGACTACGGTCGGCCCCTATTACCGCACCGGTGGTGTTCCATCGAGCCACCTTGAACCCCGAATCAGCAAATACTGAACCTCTGTCCTGAGGGGACACACAGCGTGGGGTTTGGGGAGCCCCCAGGCACATTTTCATCCGCCCATCAGCGCGTGACTTTGTCCTACACGTGTGCCTGGTTAAAGTCCCCTTATGTAACACAGATTGCTGACTGAGCACGTGGCACCTGCCCTGGAACCCCCGCCTAAATGACACGTCTGTGTTCTCCGCAAGGGACGTCACAGCCTTCCTGTGTCTGGGGACACAGGACAGCCCTGCGCCTGGGGGCCACCGTCAACAGCAAAGTCGCCAATAAAAAGCACAAAAACGCAGGAGAGGGTGGCACCAAGCGGACTGAGGACAGGACACGTGCTTACTAGTCGGAGCGCTGAAACAAGATGGCCACGTGTCACCCCATTCAACCTCGGCTGCGAACGTGCGCAGCCCGCGACCCACGTCTCGCCGCGGGGCACGTGGCTGGGACGAACCGCGGGAGCTCTGTGAGAGGCCGTGTCCAGGTCACGCACTCCAGCGAGCAGGTGACCCTGCAGATGCGGAGCCCACGCACAGCGGGGACTGACCGCGTGCCCGTACGAAGCACGGCTCGGCAGCCAACAGGCGGGACCGAGGCACACCGCCCACACAGCCCGGGGGACGCGCAGAGGTGCTGCGTGAGAGCCGGCCCAGGAGGTGGCACACCACGTGACTGCGTGTAGCTGGGGCGAGCACGGCGTTGGTGGCGAGCAAGAACACAGCAGTGGGCGTCGGGACAGGTGGGGGTGCTGTCACAATGAGCTTCAGGGATTTGGGGGAGGGGTGCAACTGTCCTATAACCTGATTATTCGTGGTGGTAACACGAATCCATATGTCTGTTAAAATGCATACACCTGTACACCAAGAGAAAAAATTAATTTTGCTATAAGAAATAAAATAAATAGCTTCCTCTCTTGTATATAAAATGGGAAGAATCATACCTACCTCCCAGACAGCAGTAATGTTTGAAGGAGCTAAATTATCATTTTTGTCGTTGAACGACTCCTATGTCTCCTTTGCAGCTCAACTATTTTCTCTTCTAATCCTCAAGGACCCACCCATCCACCCCTGCATCCATCCATCCCTCCATCCATCTGTCCACCCATCCATCCATCCCCCGATCCATCCACCCACTCACCCAACCATTGATCCATTTATCCATCCACCATCCATTTACCATCCATCCACCCATCCACCCCTGCATCCATCCATCCCTCCATCCATCCACCCACCCGTCCATCCACGTGTCCATCCCTCCATCCATCAGTCCATCCACCCAATCCGTGTTAAGCACCTGCCCTATCCCAGACCACGTGCAACAAATCCGGTAAACACGCACCATAAGAACAAAAGTAACCAGAGAAGCCACACTCCCGGCTCCAACCTGGGCGGCCTTGCTGCGTGGAGTAGAGTCCCACTCCATGACTGCAGCCACCGGAGGCCTTTCTGTCTTCCTCGTGGCCTTGTCAGAGGAAAGAAAGCTGCCACCTGTGTGCCTGGGTTATGGCCTCATGCGCCACGCACGTGGCCCCGGTGGCCGGCCAACCACCCACGAGGGTGCCAGCACAGCCCCGAGCCTTCCTGGCCACTTCCCGTTCGTTCGCTCCTCTGTGAGAGGACCCCACTCCCACAGGGTCCCCTGGGGACCCGGCTTTTTATCCACATGCAGAGAGATCCCCCCTCAGAAGTTGCTGTTGCCCCTAGCAACCAGCCAGCTCTCCACGCTGCTGTGCACGCGGACTGCCTGAGGAAGGCTGCCCGCCCGCACCGACGCCTAAAAGGCCCCGATCACAATGGGAACAAAATGGGTTTCAATAGAGAACGTAACGAGGTTTTAAAACAAAGGTCCATGCGCGCCTCATCGTAGTGCAAGCATGTGTTTGCTGAGCGGCTTGCGGGGAAGAGAGAAGGAATGATAGTGGCAGGTCACAGAATGCCACCTGTCCTGAGACCTGTGGGAGGTAAAACAGAGGGAATGTGACGATCCCTTAAAAACACCTAGGTCAGGCCCTGGCACACAGTAGGTGCTTAGGAGTGCCAGGGGAAATCAAGGCAAACCCCCGACTATTAAGGACTTGTGCGTTGTAATCACTAAAACACACACACACTGACTGAGCACGATGGATGTGGCAAGGCGCTGGCACCCTGCAAAGAGCCCAACACACAGCTGGGCCTCAATAAACGCGTGAGATACGGCCCAGGCCTTCCCAGGGCTCCAAGTCTCGTGGAGAGAGAGACACGCGTGTGCACGAGGAACGGCACCGTCAGGCCGACACCGGTGCTGGGACACCGTGTGAGGAGCGTGCGATGGGGTACCAGGTGAGGGACAGTGCCTGCATCAGGGCGCCTGGCTTGCAAGTGACCCAATCCCATCACAAATGAATCGAAACAAAGAGCCAATGCACTGGCGCACGTAATTTGGAAGGACCTGAGTGTAGCCAGAGCCTCAAATGAGCTATGATTAAAGCAGCTCAGTGATCATGTTTGTCATCGAATGAGTCCTGCACCTCCTTTTCAGCTCACTGTCTTCTCTTCTGATCCTCAAGTAGCCACCCATCCCCGCAACAGGGACTAGGCAGCTGCTGTACTCCAAGCAACACGCAGCACCCTGAGAATGTTCTGGGCTCCCCTGCCCTCCAGTTTCTTCCA
>PVJL010014169.1:0-29042 GCA_004026885.1 Lyroderma lyra | reverse complement strand
TGTGTGTCTGTGTGTGTGTGTCTGTGTGTGTGTGTGTGTGTGTGTGTGTGTGTGTGTGTGTGTGTGTGTGTGTGTGTGTGTGTGTGTGTGTGTGTGTGTGTGTGTGTGTGTGTGTGTGTGTGTGTGTGTGTGTGTGTGTGTGTGTGTGTGTGTGTGTGTGTGTGTGTGTGTGTGTGTGTGTGTGTGTGTGTGTGTGTGTCTGTGTGTGTGTGTGTGTGTACAGAAGAACCTATGAAAACACAAAATTTCCTGAAGGAGCAGCGGAGTTGTAACAACACTCCTCACAACTCCACAGGGAGGTGACATGGCTTTGGAAGCAGAATTAACACGAAGTGCTGGATGCCGTTTTTGCATCCCGGGGTGTGGAATTAAGCCAGTGTTGCCTGTATAGATATGACGTCTTGGTGAGAGAATTCCAGAGGACACCCACTGGACACGGGAGCGTAGAAATAGATGTCTGACGCAATCACACAGCGACATAGACGTGGGGTGCTTGGTAAACCCCTTGTTTGTAAAGCAGTTCTCAAATCAGATGTAATAGCACCTTTGTCACAGAAACTTAGTGGTAAACAGCTGGTCTTCCGCCGCCGTCCTGGTGCCAATGAGCTCTCAGAGCGAGGCGTGACTGAGTGGTGGCCAAGGCTCCCTGGCCCAGGGAGAAGACGGTACGTGTGGAGGGCTGGCCGCCAGCCAGCTCCAAGATTCACTTGTTCATCAAAGGAAGGACTCTGCTTGATTTATAAAGTTCCCCTGATGTCAACAACCTGAAGACCTGAGGGCACAGCGTGCTTCTCCATGTCAACTCCAACATGCGCTGCACAAAAGAGCCCCACGACGGGGTGTTCAAGCTTTCCTGAGATTACGGAGATGAGACGTCTGGCTCATCCACAGGTATCGGCGTGTTCTTAACCTTGCTCGGAGGAGAAAACCACGGACTCCAGCACTCTGCAGACAGGGTTTGGGGGATGCAAGGCAGCACATCTCTCTGCGGATACAGAAGAAGACAACGACAGTGGGAATGTGTCCAAGAAGGAGCCCAAGAGAGGAGAGTAGCGTGGTTCAAAAATAAATTACGTGCGATCATCTTCAAATAGTTGAATAGATCTGTTTTTCTTAAAAATCCATTTCAGAGAAATTATAAATGGAATCACAGATGTAGATAATAGTAAAAAAAAATTTACAAAGAACCAACTCTGTCTCCTTTTCTTATTAATAGATATGCATGCCAGGGTGGGGTCACCCGAGCTCTTGATTTCTGCTGGGAAAGATCCGTCTTCCTCTTATCATCCACTTATCAACTTCCTCTTATCATCCAGGGCCAGGAGGACCATGGTCTACGTTTTATTCTCTCTCTTTTTCATGAAGAGGGGAAGCGCTGAGAGAGAAAGAGTGAGAAGTGCGGAGAGGATGCCGGGAGTGGGGAGGAAGTGGCCTTTGGCTCCTGCCTGTGTCAGGAAGGAGGTGTGGGTATGATTGGGCACGTGTTAGGGCCAAGGCCCCTGAGTGTGCGAGCCCAGCCTCCTCCCTCTGTCACGCCTCCCCCAGTGCTGGGATAGGAACGCTGAGTCCCCAGAGTGAGGACTTTGGCGTCTCTAACCATGAATCTAAGGAAGCAGAGCAGCCTCCGTCCATCTTAGCATCCCTTTGCGGGAAACAAGAACGGCTCCTGCCCAACGGCTCCTGCCCAACGGACGCCCCCTGCACAGTGTAGTCCTCCACCCTGTGTGCACTGAACTGGGTCACAAAAGCTGCCAGGAGAGCAAGGTGGGAGAGGGCACAAGGACACGAGGCCAGTGAAGAGGGCAGGGCTTGGTGAGCGCGTGAGCTCTTGGCCCTTTGGGTGACATGGAAGCCATTGGAGGAAGAGGAGTGACAATCTGACTTGTGTTTTCATGGATGCTTCTAGCTGCTACGTTGAGACTCTAGAAGGGCCATCTAAGAGGCTATTGGCAATGCCCCAGCTGAGAGACTTTGGGGGTTGGGAATGCGTGTTCTAGTTCCATTTTTTTCCAACTTGTCTACAGCAGTTTTGGTGACTTGCGATGTTTTGCAGAGTTTTTGCCCTTCACACCTTTCTTATTCCTTATTAGGGGAATAAGAGTGGATGTGGGAATTCCCTGTTGAGCTGAATCAATGACAGAACTTGTCCTCTTGTACTTCTTATCTAGATGTTTTCTGGATGTACACATAGAGATATAGATTTAGACATCGACACAGAACGGCCTTCATTGATTTCCACTAAATATGTCATCACTTTCTAGAGATGAGACTGCCCAGATGAGGTAAAATATAGTTCAAGAAACAGAGAGAAATTCTGATTTTATATATGAATATATACACACACACAGATCAACCTAGAATATTATTGTCATTTTTAAAAATCAGCGGAAATGTTGACATTCTTCTCGGTTTAAAAACTGTATGTTTTGTGCTTACGTGTATTTCCTCTCAGCTGGACCTCCGAGCCACTCAGCTCACCTTCCGTCTTCTCTCCTTTCTCGTTGTCTCATTCCCTCACTTAATGGACATATTTAGCATGGATTGTGTTCCAGACATAATCAAAGATGAATGGAGTCGTCCCGTGCCTCTCAGGAGTCTCCAGATGGCTGGGGAAGAACCGCAAACCTTTGCAGCGATGCAGCACTGCGGACATGCCCATGGTGAGTTGGAAAGGGAACTGGCCACATAGAAAGTGAGTTGTGGACATAACCCCAAACGAGGCTCTTCAGAGAGATTGTTCAAACCCCGGAGAGCTGACTTTTATGTTATCAAATTGAGTATATCACAGTCTCAACAACGTAAACCCAAAATGGTTCACTGAGAACTTTAAATAGTTTTTATGCACAGAACTGCTGAAGCTCTAGAAGCTGAACACAGCCTGGTTTACATGACTGACTATGCAACAGGGTGGAAGTAATGCTTTTCGCTAAATAATTAATCATTTACTTCTTTATCGCATCTTGATATGGTTTTTCCACCTACACAGTTCCTGTCAAAAGGCAGAGGGATACACATGTGTTTGCATCCCTAATGAGCACATGAGTTGCTCTCAAATGGTGAGTCTGGTCTCATACAAGCCCTGTCCCTTCTGTCAAACAAACAACCCAAACGCCTTTGCAGTTTATAAGACTGTAAAAGTAAAATAAGAGAAAAACACGAAGTTCACCCAGGTTGTCCGAACGCCTGTTATTTTATCCCGTGACTCACCGGGGTTTGGAATCCAACCCTAACAACACTCTGTTGGAAGGTGAGGAGGAAACATCTCAGCCTCAGAGTTAAAGTGATAGAGCCACCATGGTGGGCGTGGTCTCAATGGCTCCCTGAGACTCAATGTCAGCAGCCTCCGGACACAGGGTTCACACATTGTTCTCTGTTTGCCCGCTCCTGTTTACTGTGCACCCCCACCCTGCGCCCAGCCCCACCCTAAGCAGGGTCAGTGTAACAGTTTACACCAAAAGGAAGGCTATGGAGTGCGTTCTCTTAAGAGGAGAAGCCGAGTTCTGCCAAGGACAGCCAGCCCAAGGTGACCCACCATGGAGGCACTGGGACTACAGGTCCTTGGCTTCTCTCCAGTCCTTCCTGCCAGTCTCACAGGGGCTCCTACTGTAGAAACCCCAAGGGAAGCCAGTGTTAGGGAACTGATGGCCCTATGCAGGTGACCCTCCTGGGGTGGGACGAGGGCTGAACAGAAGTCTCAGGCAAATGACAGGTAGCAACTACTGTATTTTGTTGTGTATAATGCACACCCATGTTGTAGGCCCAAACTTTCAGGGAAAACATCTTTTAAGTTTTTAATTCAGATTTTTGTGTATATTTAGGTACTTGTTTTTTTGTATTATAAAGAAATTTTAGCATTTATTTGTAACATACTATGGTATAAAATTTTTACATAACAAAATAATTACAAAACACAACAACAGATACAAGGTCCAAGAAATTTTATGTATAAAATTTTTTTATGTAATAATCAAGGGTTATCACATTCCAGGGTATTATTTTGCTTACAGATATTGTTATTGGTTTCTAGAGTTACATGTTTAACTCATAAGCACAAATAAAAGAATTAAAAACATTTATATAAGTATAGAAGTAAGGATGTAAAATGAGCATCCTTATTTTTCTCACACAAATTTGAGGGAGAAAGTGTGCATTATACACAGCAAAATATGGCAAATGCACCCGGGGGTCTAGTTGTTGTATCAATTAGTCTACCCCAGGGGTGTTCAACCTTTTGGCTTCCCTGAGCCACATTGGAAGAAGAATTGTCTTGGGCCACACATAAAATACACTAACGATAGCTGATGAGCTAAAAAATCAGTCTGTGCCTAATTACTATAATGTTTTAAGGAAATTTATGGATTTGTGTTGGGCCACATTTAAAGCCATCCTGAACCACAAGCAGCTGCAGGTGGGACAAGCTTGGTCTACCCTAACTAATACAGTCTCCAAGTGATGGCGTGATAAAGCAGTACAGTGTATCCCAGATACTGAAAAGGATCAGCTCACATGAATATTCAATGAGAGCAAGCTAATAATCTCATGAAAATTGTTTATTGTTAGAAATTCTATCGGATCCTGTGTCAAGTCTAATTTCCTACATCGTCCATCCACTGGGCATCTATGCTCTCTGGGAGGTTACATAAAATAAATTGAAGCCCTCTGGCACATGAGAATCCTGCAAATATTGGAAGGCAGTTACCATGTTTCTCTCTCACATTGTGTGTGTGTGTGTGTGTGTGTGTGTGTGTGTGTGTGTGTGTTTCTCCAACCAGACTCCAAACCCCTCAGTACCATGTGGGCTGGAGGTTCTGTGTCCTTCAAGATGTGACCTTCTTTCTCTGTGTGTGCACAAATTGCGTGTCTCCCTCAGAAACTGAACTGCCAAGAACTGAAGAGAATTCTTTCAGGGAGGACCCACCTATTTTACACGCAAAGAACCTCTTTCTATAGTTATTCTTTAATTAAGCAGTGTAAAAATTACTTGAGTTTTTAAAGTTATCATGTCATAGAATAGGCCGTATTGATTTGATATCTATGACGTCCTGTCCTCCATGTCAGAGGTTGGCAGTCTTTCTCTGTGAAGGGCCAGATAGTAAATATTTTAGGCTTGGTGGTCAGACAGTCTCAGAGACACTCGATTCATTCCAGAATCTCCCAGTAAGAGTTGAAAATCCCAATCCCCAGGTCACATAGCATAACTATTAAACCACAATATCTGGGTAGGAGAGGGCTAGTTGGGGCTTAAGTCCAGCCTTCCAAACAACATCTACAACCCAGTGGGATAAATGGCTTGGCTCCCTGCTCTGCCTTCTCTGATACCCCAGCACAGGAGTTGGGGTGCCTTGTTATAGCCTGGTGAGGGGCAAGAGTGGAGGGCCAAGCCCCCCCCCCCCCCCCACACACACACACACAACATTTACAGATGTTGGTGGGGTAGGACCATAACGTTTCCTGTTGTGTTGTCTGGAGTCCATAAGTTCTTCTCCATACTGCTAGGCTGCCCTTTCCTGGTTATTTTGCTGGAGTGAGAAGAAAGGTTTTGCTGGGGCTTTTCTTGCGTGTTTGCTGTTTGGCATTTCCAGGTGGCCAACTTCTTCAGCTCCAAGGCTGAGCTATATGAACACATATCCTGACCAGGACTCTCACCATCCTGTCACTCCCTGGGCTCCAGGTCTCTCGCTAGTATGCCTTTTTCTTTCAGACCTGCCTCCCTTTCCTCTTCAGAAAGAAACACCTTTCAGAGTTTCTTGTGTCTGTTTTACTTAGAGTGTCCAAGGTTTTAGTTCTACTTTGTGGGGGGAATGGAGAAACCTACTCCATCATTCTAGTAGTGAAGTCCCTCTAGGTCATTTTTAACATTAAATGCCAGTGGGCTAGATGCCCTTCCATCTCCTACCTGAACTGTTTAATTTGTACCTAAGAGGAAGGCAGTGGGCCCCGGAGCTAGGAAGCAGTCAGGAACCATGGCCTACGTGGTTCTTTCTACAGAAGACTCGAGAAGGATGGATTAAACTTTCTAAAGTCTTTCCTGAAGGCTTAGGTGTTCTGTGGAGTGTGGGGACCGAGGTTCCAAACTCGTCCCACAGATGAAGACTTTGGAGCAGGTCATGTGCTGGTTGGTAAGTGTAGGGTATTCCCATGAGGCCTGTTCTTTAGCATCTATAATCCAAGGGGCCTCAAATGTAGGCAGTGAGTTGATTTGCCTGGGGCATGGCCTGGGTTTCAGAAATTTTAAAAGTCCCCAGTATGTGATAAATAATGATCACATTCCCTCCAAACCCCATTATTCCCATTGAAAAGAAACACTGTCTTGTTTCATAATTGGTTAATAAACTGCCCATTTGATTTTAACTGAGCAGATCTGGCAATCCTAGGAATTTGCAGTTTTACAAGAATTTCAAGTCATCTGGTGCGGAGACCCCATTTTGAACGACACTGACTGAAAATGTCAGCCTTCCTTCCCAAAGGGTTGAATTGGAAAGGCCTCTAAGAGGGAAAATCAGTGGCCATGGGCACATCAAAGGAGGCATTTCCACTGGGTCCAGAGGTTCAGGTTTCAGTCTGAAACAGGCTCCTCTCCACACCCACGTGGTACGTCCCCGCGTGTCCCCACGCTGCCTGCAGCCTGGGGTCACAGGACCAGGCTCCTGGCTGCAGGAGGTTTTCTGAAAATAAACTTTTAAGTCAACTGGGCTCCTTTGCTGCCTGGGCTTTCGGTGACCTCTGGTGACCCCGTAGGAGTCAGCTCTGAGAATTAATGTGCACTTGCCCCACCTCAAGACTCATTCTCTCTGCAAACACTCGACTCTATTCACCTTTTACTACCACTTTTGCCACAATATTTAACCAGAGAATATACTTCTCTAACCCAGTAACACTATAAAAACATGTCTGTACATGCACATAAACCCAGATGGATTAAAGATGAAAATGTGAAAAACAAGAAACTGAAGCATGTAAGCCTTGGAAATTATTCTTTAATCTTGAGGTTAGCGATCTGGCAGAACTCCAATATCAATACTTGCACGTTTTACGGCAGCTGCAGCACTGCGGTAGAAGACAGCGTTGCAGCCTCTGCCATAAAGCAAGTTCCCTCAGGCTAGGCGCAGGCGCACTGCAGTCAACGGCGGCACTGCGGCCGCTGCCGTAAAGCAAGTTCCCTGTAAAACGGGGCAGCCGCACGACAGTAAGCAGCAGCAACGCTGCCATAAAGTGAGTTTTCCCAGCGTAGATGCCCCTGCACTGTGGTAAACGGCAGCAGTGCGGCCGCTGCCGTAAAGCACGTTCCCCCGTGGAAGGAAGAGGCAGTGGTTCTCCTTGAGCGGGTCGAATTCCTTGGAGAAGACCCGTCCTTTCCCCCTTGTCTGTGTGTCCCCAGCTCCTGAGTGCTGGCCACCCTTGGACTCGACGTCCCGGTGGGTTGAGGACTCTTGCGAGGCTGGTTTTCATGGGTTTGAGCATAAAGCAGCAAGAGACCCGTGTGTCCCAGCCATCATTTACCTGGACGGTGACGATCGTTTTTGTTTTTGTGGGGTTTTTATGCTTTCAAATAGTATGCAAATACTGTGAAAAACATAAGAAAAGTGTTTTTAAAAACTTATGTGCATCAAACCGGTGACCTGTAGCCCCAGAGGAGAACGCGTGCCCGAGGACCACCCCTCAGCCCCGGGGGCCGGCGGCTGCAGCTGAGCTGCTGCGGTCCCGCGTGCAGAGCGGGGTGCGGGGTGGGACAGCAGACACCGCCGCGGGACGCTGTGCCCCCCGCCCCCCAGGTGGGACCACACGTGAGCGGACGCGGGGGGACTCCCTCCGCCCACCTCCGGCGCCCTGCAGAAGCTCAGTCCCCTTGTGGAGAAAACTTCAGACTCCCTGTCACACCCTAATATTTCAAAATCTGTCTTGGCAGGAAAATGCCTCCCTCGGACTAAATGAAAGTATTCATGCATGAATTCCAGTCTAGTTTGGCTCGGGGGGGGGGGCGTTTCCCCTCTTTTGATTTTGTAAAGCCTGTTGGTAGGTCTCCCGTGCACCTTCTCTTCTGCTAAATGAAGGGTGCCTAACCCTTAAGCCTTTCTGGTTCTTGTTTTCAGCACAGCTGCATCTCGATTTTCCCTTCCTCAGCTGCCACATCTCACGTTGATAATGCCGTATCGATTCTAAAATAACGGGGGAAGCTGACCAACCGGGACACTGGTTCCCATGTTACCCATGTACTTGTGGTTACTTTTGCTTCCCCCTCAGTGTATTGCTAATGAGTGTTTCTCTAGCAACGCACTGTAAACTTTAGACCTTTTGCACCAAATTGAGTCATTGTTCGTTCTTTGCTAGTGTTCACGTCTTTTCTTTGTACCCTGATTGTACGACTGCAGTATCAGGGCATCCCAGCTTTCTTCAAAGCTGAATTGAAAGTGGTGATGCATGGCTTGATGGGGATCAAGGATAAAAAGGCATATTGCAAAGCCAAACTGTTATTTTGATTAAATCATCTAGACTATAAAATTTCAATTGCATTTGTTTAGCATCAACAAATCAAACATTTTGTTGGGGGTGGAAACAGTTGACCAGATCTCCTTATCTCCCTCCTTTCTTCTCTCCCTCCCTCCCTTCCTTCTTTCCTTTTCTAATATACTCAGGTTGGCATTTAACATCACGCTGAGATGTGCCACTTCAACGATTACCTGACATGGCTTCATTTTAATAATAAGTCATTACTTTCATATGCTAAAGCAATCAGGGTGAACTGTGTGTAAGTCTGTGCTACGACCTTCCAATTGCCCAGCTGCAATCTTGTGTCTGCTGTCTTTCTTCCTGTGGACTGTAGCTTAGAGCATCCTGATTCCTACTCCAGGACTCAGAAAAGAGAAAAGAACTGAAGACACCCAGAGCACCATTTCAGAGGATTCAGAGGTTAGCACGAGTCAGGCCACAGTTCAGAGGACAGCTGAGCATGGTGACATGTAAGAATTTCATGCCCCTGCTGCACGGAGGCCAGTCCTGAGGGGCATCCCTCAGGAGACAAGGGTGGCCCAGAAATCTGTCATTGTCGAAAGAGTATTAGGAGACAAGGCTGTTTCTACTTCATTGAAAAAGTATCTGGAGACAGAGGCTATTTTTATATAACCCTGGTAAGAAATATTCTAATGAATTTAGGCAGTGATAAATAATAATTTAAATTCAGTTCATAAAGCTGTGATATAATACCTATTAGAGTTATTTAAATCATTGCAGTTTTGTATCTTGACATATAACAGTAGTATAAATTAAATACAACATGCGATAATGTTTATGAGTAGGCTGACCATGAGATTTACTATCCACTTGAACATTCCAAGAAAATGTTCAAAGAAAGAACGTGCTATTAGTAGTTATGCAGGGTCAGCAGAGATAAACCAAGGTCCTCTTGGGAAAATAGCGACACACAATCACCCTTTTCATGTGGCGTTTTATTGTTAAAGAAAGCACAGTTATCCGACTTGGGTTCTGGCTGCCCCAAGACCGGCACGGCCAGGCCTGAGGAAAATCACGACTTCCTGTTACTTCATAACGAAGAGCTGTTCTTCAGGTTGCAGCATATCGGGACTAGGAGGACGCCGCCTCCTGTGGCCGTGGTGCGGCCCCGAGGTGGCAAATGGGAGAGCTCCTTTTGTCAACATGGGGTAGGGACACCTGGCTTGGCAACGTCTGTGACTCTAGGTAGCTGGAACCGCTCCGTAGGTGCTGAACCATGTCCTCAGCAAGTCCACATCTAAGAAAAGAGAAAGTGGAAATGACAGGCGAAAAATGAGGCAGGCATTCATCATGTAGACGGTAAGCTAGTTGTGAGCGTCAGTGAATTCCTTTCCTTCTCTGAGCCTCACTTCATCTGTAAATTAAATTAAAAATAACACTTGTCTGCAGTAGATCTGAAGGAGCTAATCAGTGTAATTTTTATACATGGCATAGCACATGCTCAGTACATGCAAGTAGTGTGCTATTGTCAGTAATGACATGTGTTCGTTTACATTTAAGATAATGGACTGATTCAGTCATGAGCATTTCTTTGCCGGAGAGAGCAGACGTCATTTTGGCTTAGAACTTTAATCTAGTCCTCCTTCCTATAAATAGTTCCGTCATCGCTGCGATGGCTAAAATTGTCACGTTCTAGTAAATACTACAAAATCCAGCAATGCCTCTTATGCTGTTCTTACAGTTGGGAACATCTGGTGGTTGTTTTTTTGTTCTTTGTTTCTCAAGAATTAAACTAGCATTCTATTAGAATGATCAGAGTCATGGTCACTACAATTAAAAATTATCAGATAAAAAAAAATGTAATACATGTTACTAAGCGCCAGTATGCCTTTAAATGCCTCTGAAAAATTAAAGCACCTGCAGTTAAATTCAGGAGGTGAGGGATCAAAGCACACTGCAAATCTTGTCAGGAGACAAGAACCAAAAATGGTTAGGGACGTTAGGGGACGTGAAAATGAAATCTGCCCGGAAAGATCAATTTCCTATTGCAACTCACTGTACACTTTATATTGTGTCCATCTGACAATAATTTTCCATCAGGCTGATTGATACTGACCAAAGGAGATTCATAAATATATGAATGATGCTATAGCTTACATTTTAATCTCTACTGTGACATGACATAGTGACTTGAGAAAATTTGCAAACATATTTTTTATATATCTTTCAGATATTGCCATTTGTGTGTGATATATAAGTGGAGATTATATAGATGGACTGAAGGTTGTTATTTCCTAAATAGCTGTTGTTCCTCACCTGTTTCTAGAACTTCCAAGAGCCTCTCTCGGGTCTCACCGTGTAGCTCCTCACGCATTCTTCCTGAGCAGAGTCCCAGACCTGGGCGAAGCCTTGTGGCGGGTTCATCGCTTCCTCACTCGCCTCGCGTCTTCTCAGAGGCGTTGGATTTCTTTTGTCAAGAAGCCTTTACAGAGGGGGTAGCCTCTCCCCACAGTGCAGATAAGGGGGCCGACATGCCAAGGACGCTGTCTAAGTCCCCAGGATTTGGTGGCGCTCCCCTAATTTAATGTCCTCGGACTCCAAGTCCCCTATGCTTTCTGCTAAGCCACTGTTTTTTCATCTCGTGTTCCTGAATTTAAAGGGTTCTTCACGTCATGCCTAGGGCCACGCAGAATGTTGAGGAGGACTGGCGGGGACAGGAGCGGCCTGTGGGCATTGTCCCCCACGCCCACCCCCCCACCCCCGCCTGCATAGCTTTTCTAACGTCTGTTCTACAGACCGAATTGTTTACAATTTAACTTGAAAAGCTGTTCTGCTGCTTTAAGAACACATTTGAAAACCACGCCGGCTGCACGTTTTCCAGGCGGAACACGGGCACGTCCCACGTGCACGGACTGTGTGGGTGGGCGGGCAGAGCAAACAGCGGGAGTGACACCGAAGGACACTTCTGCTACGTCGGGGCCTCCCTGGGAACTCTGTCTCTTCCCGCTGTCCTGCCACCTCTGCCTGCCTGAGGCTCCAGGGTCACCCGCGCGTGGCCCAGCTCCTCCAGGCCAGCCCGTGGCAAACGGAGGGCATTTCCGCAGGAGGAGGAAGCAGGTGGGGGAGGACCGGCGAAAGCAGCCTGGGTCACCTCTTCTCCCGCCGTGCCAGGTGCAGGTGTGTCGGGACGCAGGGTCAGCAGAGCCCAGGGTCCGAGTCGCTGTAACTGTGACCGAGTGGAGCCGCCGGTCACCTCGCGCCCGGCTGCTGGCTTCCGGAGTGGCCAGATGCCGGATGGGGCGGGACCAGCCCTCCAGGAAGCCACGCCCCCAGCAGCAGCACCGCCCCCTCTTGGAGCTGGGGCGAGCTCGCTTGGAGCTCCACGCTGGGCTTGCTTTCGCCGTTCAGCAAGGGGGCCGCAGGTGGCCGAACGTGGGCCAGCGGCGTTCACTGTCTTCACGGTGAACAAGGACAGAGCAATGCTGACACCAACACGGTCGGAACACCCCATTGCCTCCCCTGTGGCGGAAGCAGCCCGAGCCCTTCGGGGCGGGTGCCGACAGCCTGTGCAGACCGGGTGACAGCCCCGGGGCATGCAGCGGAGGAGGCCAGACTCCGACGGCGCTGTAGTTTCAGCAAACCCAGGGCCGTGTTTCCTCAATGTCCCCCAGTCACGGGCGTGGACACATGGGCTTCTGGAAATTGTTCCGGCACAGGGACTGGTTAGGAATGGGTGGGTAGACGCGTGCCTCTCCCGGGGGGTTATTGGGGGAGACGCGGCTGGGGGCTCATGGAGCCCTGGGAAGGTAATGTGAGGGCTGGCCATCCCCAGGCTATTTTTGTTCCACAGTGTCCCAGCACAGAGCAAGACACCGAACATAACGGCTGTCACTGCCATAGGTCCCCGCACCCACTGTAAACCCTAAGTCACCGAAAGACGAGAAAACACCTTTTCATGTATTGTCTCCTCGGAATCCTTTCTCTCCTAACAGTGCCATTCCCAACCCGTGTGCATTTTCGCTGCATGTTTAATTAATCTAAGAAACTGGAAACATACTTTATACACACGCGGGTTCGCCCAGCGATGGGAGAGATAGGCGAAGGGGTCCAGTGTGTATGGGATGGTGAGATCGTGAAAACTAGGGATTAGTCAAGTATGCAAAAAATCACTTATCATCTGCAGGTCTGTTTATCACAATTATCCCCTAATGATGGCTAGCGCATTTGAAAATTATTTTAAACAAATTAAATTTAGTTAGATAATTCTCATAACATTTGGGAGATCTGGTTGGAAGATGTGACCTAATGAGGCACTTTCAGGTCACTGAAGGCTCTTTGGTCCTAAATGTTTGTCACACTCTGTGGTTGAACCATTGCACCTGACATTAAGCACTGAGTGACCCACAACCTCGTCCATGACAGGTGGTTCCACTAGAAAACGACCCCCTTGAAATTACTTCTGTATTAATTGTATATTTAATTTATTTCCCTATGTGTGTTTAATAAGTATTTGAAATTTTGCAAAAAGAAATTCTTTGTAAATAAGATCATTTTTCATAAAATATGAACAAACTTTTTGTTTAGAAAACTTTCTGATGACTAAGATTACACTTTCATGATTATAGTTAGAGAAAATAAACAATGTTACTTTAAATTGTGGATGTTTCACACATAATATGTCTAGAACATATTTATACATGAATTACTTTGAAGGAAAAAATTAATGGAAAAAACAAATCACTTTTTTCCTTCATTCTGACAGAAATTTAGAGCTTGCAGTACTGTTTGGTGGATGTTTATCCATTATGCTTATTTGTAGCACTTTCACACAAAAAATAAAACTACCATTAGGTGCTATTTCATAGGAAAAATGAAAAATGAAGTAAAATAGTTTTGATGATGATATATTAAAGCTGTTGCTTATGCACAAACACAAAAAATAAAGCGTTCTAATAAATACTGCTTTTCATTCATTTGAAACAAACACCTGCCCCACCCTGGCCCGAGACATATTTATGCAAAAGGGACCCTGAGATGTGTTTGTAGGTGGCTGTAGATTTCCTGGCTTCATCTTCATTCAGGTGTTTAATTTTTTATAGCCACCTTATGCTGTGGTTTTAATACAATGTCAGTGTTTTCACGACAGCTTCCATACTCTTAAGTACAAATCCAGATTAAGACTTTAGGTCTATTTGTAATAGATAGCCTGCAATAGCACATAGAAGATAACAGAAAGTTATCTATTAATTTAAATTTTTTCCTATACATCCAGTTCCCTGAATGTCAATAACAGATCCCGGGAAGCTCTTAAACGTGTAATATTGATCCAATTTCAAAACGTCTAAAAAGCCATCTTCTTATTGGCCGCAGGCGTGGATGGAGTTGGCTGCGGAGCCCCCGGTCCAGACCTCACTGGGATCCCTGTGTGTTAAGCACGAGAAAGTGTAGTGGCTTTTTGGAGCCCTGATAACCTATCGGGTCAAAGCAGGTTTCATTGATAAGACAATTTTGCTTACTCGGCAGTCGTGGAGGCCGGCCGGATCAGGCGAGACGCCAGCGCCTTATGAAATATTCAGGAAACGCCTCCCCATGTGCACACACAAATCAGATGGCCGAGGAGCCTGCCAGAGTGGGGGCTGGGAAGCGAAGGAAAACCAGGAAACAGGCGACACCGAGCTGCGGGAAAGCAGCAGGTGGAACGATTGCCGCTGGATAGTGACCCTGCGACTGCGTGGCGTTTGTCGGGTCGTCAATCAACATCTTTCTCGGGGAGCGTGGGGCGTGCTGGGTAGGTGGGGGCCGTGCGCGGCGCAAACGTGATGAGTTCTAAATCTCCGTCCTCGGGCGGAAGAAGATTCGCGAGGCCCCGAGATGCGGGGAACCCGAGGTTTGCTCGAACACGCGCCTTTCGGAGCCAGTGCGTTCGCACAGCAATTTGCAAACGAGCAAAAGGATCGGCACACAAGTCCGTGTTGTGCAAACCGCTCCAAAGCAGGAGCCGCCATGTGTGTTCCCACTCCCAGCCCTCCTGTCTGCGGAAGAGAGGAACCACGCTGTCAGTGGGCTCTCTCTGGTCAGATGCCGCCCTGACCTTCACCCTGCTCCTCTGACCTTCAGCAGCTGGTATTCTGTCCGGGTAACCAACAAAGAAACCACGACGACGTGGGCTACCTACGGGGAAGAGGAAGCCTGAGCTACGTGCAGGAAGGGTTGGTGCTGCCTTTGACTCCTGGGCTTTGCTTCGGGCACACTAGGCCGCTCCCAGGCAGAGAGGACCGTGCATGCTGCCTGTCTTCTTGGAAGATGGAAACGGGAGCGATTCCATTCGCCAGCTCTGCGGGCCACCGCCCCTCCCCCACGCGCCCCTCCCCCACGCGCCCCGCACCCATCCCCCACCGGCCGCTGCGCTCATTGTAGCCCAGCCGGCTGATGATAAAAGCAGGGCTCTGTGCCGCGTCCTTTCAGTCAGATTGTCAATGTAGCCGCGCACATTCTCCGTCTCCGCGCGCTGTTCCATGACAACAAGGTGAGACGGCAGAGGTTAGGCCGACAGCTGCTGCCTGGGCTGGAACGCCAGGCTTGGAGCACCATCTGTCTATACATTCACACACGTCTATAAGGGCCATCTCTCCGCCCGCAGCCGGGCAGCTGCCTGCCCATCAGGCCCGCTTCCTTTCCCGGCGCCGAACAATGAGAGCTGGCTCTTCACTTTGTGTCACACAGAATGGCTGATTTGATTAAGTTCCCAAGTCTCATTATGCTAGGTAGGGGTGTAGAATTTCAATGATAATCCATAATGCATGACCAGTGTGTCACCATGGCAACATAAATTCAAGGTTACCAGCTCAGACGCATAATTGGGTGTGCATGGAGTGCTGAGGAAGGGGCTGTTAAAATTCTTGCCGGAGAAAAGTAGCATCCATCATACTGTCTGAAATTGCCAAGTACTCATAATCAGGCAGAAAAATCCTGGGAGAAAAGCGTTAATAAAATAACTATTACAGTCTAATAAAATTGTTAAGTTTAACCACTTTGCTTTTTAAAGTATTTCAGTTAAGAGGAATGAACTAGACACCTCATTAAACATTGGAGACTTAGATGGAGGCTCCCCCACCCATATTTGCATTGAAATCGGGGCCTAAAGAATTTTTGGTCTCAGCATGATTGATGGATCAAAATGAGCTCCATAGAATAAAATATGCCACTGTACTATTTGTTTCATTTTGTATTTCAGATAGGATTTTTCTTAGCTGTAAGAATATTTTCTTAATAAAATGCTCCGGAGAAAACTCAATCTACTTCTTTGCTTTAAACTGTTCACAATTAAATTATGCAGGGTTATTTGCTATCTCCCGAAGCAGAGACGCGAACACCAAGGTGGAGGCTAGAAAATGAAAAAGGAGTCAGAAGGAGGTAAGACTGCGTTGAATTATTAGCCCACCCCCAGCATAAGTTCATTTGGGTATTTACAATGACTCCTGATGGGAATTCTCCTCAGATGTCCATGACTAGTACGGATCCAATGCAAAATAAAATGTGTGCTCTGTAAAGGGATTGCATCTTGGACGCAGATAGTCATGGTAATTCCTTGTTTTGGTGTCTGCCTTTGCCAGCGAAGTAGAACCAGGCACACGGCGTTATAAATGACCCCGATGCAAACGGCTGGGGTTTCGGCTCAGTGCCACAGGCGGGGCCGAGGGACGTCCTGGCTCATTGCAGATTTCCCTGGTTTTCTTTGCATGTAACCCGGTGTTTCCACGTCGTTGCTGCTTTGGGTTTTAAGTACGAGGGGCTTTGCTCTGTGGTATTATTTATTATGGTGATTCGTACAACATGATGAAATTTAAATATATTTTCTTTAAGGACATGACGCAGAAATACATATGTTTTTAAGAGACAAGTCTGCCCTGTGTTGCTGAGAGCCAGCTTTTATTTAATTCTGTTGAAGAAACATAAGATTCACTGATTTAAACAATACAATCTCTGCCCACTGGAAGCGGACCTGGCCCCGGGACAATGTGGTGGGCTTGCGCACAGCTTGGAGGAGTGAGACCTCATTCCTCCTGCATTGCTTTCTACATCTTAGCCCTCTCATCCTGTTTCATCCATGTTTTCTCCATCCACACTCCAGGGTGTGCACAAAAGCAGTTACTTTCCTTTGTGTCCTATCTGCTGTCACCACAAAGTCACTCAAAGGTTTGCGAATGCTACAAATAAAACTCATTTTTAGGCAACGGACATTGTTTGATATCCATCGTTTACCTTAAACGGTTTCTAGTCCCCGCCTCGATTGTCCACAGAGCCAAGTGGGCTGAGATGACGTCTTAATGTAAGCAACGGAGATTTATTTGAGTTAAGATCACCTCCCCAGGGTCTCTGCAATTTTTAAAGTGCAAAATAAGAGAAAAGAAAGAAAAATCAAAATCAGATGACCCGATTCCCACTATAGATGTAATTTTATATTTTTCATGTTGTGTTTAATCATCCTAATGGCTGTGTCTTCTGGAATTTTTTTTTTTAATTGAAGATCGCTTGTGCACTGCCATTTCATTTGAAATCTGAAGGCATTTCAGTCTGAAAGGACTTGCTTATAGATGTCACATCTGGAAGTGTATTCAGATCCAACGGCACACACGTAACTCCAATTAACGTTCCGAGTGGTATACCGCCAGCAGGCGGAGAACAAGGGGCCCGGGCCTCGAGAAAGGGGGCTGTGTCTGTGACTTAATCACAAGGGACTTTTGGGAGAAGACCTGCACGGGGTCTGACGAACGCCCCTCGTGGGAGTGCATGGACTGCGGGGACAGAGTGGCGTCAGCAATTTGCAGTTTGGTCAAGTGCAGTCGTCATCGGAAGCAGATGTGGGGCTGGCCCAACCAGACCCCAGTGAGACCCCCAGAACTGTGAGGCTGTGAGCCCACTGGGGTAGTTGAAAACTTGATTATTTGAGTGGTGCGTTTTTAGCGTATTTAAGTATACAGGTGAGTACGAATGAGCCCTAATAAATGCTGATTGAAATCATACCGCTGGCTATGAGTGAAACTTCTTTACACTATATATACTCATTCATCGTAAGAGCAAAACCAAACAAACAGAATCCACTTTAAATTAGGCCAAAGCACAAGCATAGTAACATGGGTTTCATAAAAGCAATATTGCATTGTTTTTTGGTAGGCTTAAAAAAAAGGTTAGTGGCAATCCATAATGTTTCCTGTTTATACAGTGACAGACCCTGGAGACAGTAGCATATGAATTAGTCTTTTGCCCATGTTGTCCCACCATTTTCATAAAAATATATAAATTTACAGTTTGCAAATACGTTGTAGCTAATTTTCGTCTTCATCAAGACACCATTCGATGCCAATCATTCCCAGTCCGGAATGATTATAAAACGAGCACACGATAAACGTGTTGTGGGACCGTGAGGTGAAGCTTCTCCGTGTGTCGCAGTGACGGAGGGACCCGGGCACTGGCCACACACAGACGCGCATCCGCGGGGCGGGAGTGGGGCACGGTGCGCTCCTGGGCCCGCTGCGTGCGCTCGGCTCAGGCCTCCCCACGCTGACCCGCCCGCCGTCTGCGCACGGGCTGCTGCTGTTCATCGCTTCCTGCTCCGGGGTCACTCCTGTCACCGCTTAGCTTCATAAACAGAAAAAAACAACACCCGCTGTGGCTGAACACGCTTTGCTCTGAAAACCTGTGAAAGGTGTGCTTTCTGGCTTTTGTACCCGTGCGACCCTGGGACCTCGGTGCTTTCTGTGAGGTATACTTGAGGTTTTGAAAAACTTCCTGAAGTCACAGCAACTTCAGAGTATGTCACATTCAAGCTTACGTAAACTACATTTCCCAGCATGCACGCCTACACGTAGGCGTGTGTACATAATTCATATGTGTGTATATGAATAATCTTACATACACATGTCCTTGCCTCCTCTGATGTCCATTTGCAGTTGCATCTTCTCTTTTATTAATTCAGTAGGAATCTGACACACAGTTATGTGTAGCAATCTGAGGATTAGTTCTGATTCATACTTACCTTCATTTCTTTTAAGTTACAACTGAGTGCAGGTGTGAATAGTCCCTGGTTTTTCTGTGTGGCACCCAGTCTGATCTCTCCAGCATGGTAGGCAGTCACCCTGCATTGGGTGAGAATCCTGCCACCGTCTACAGAGCAGCTGCTGGGGTAAACCCAGTACTGACGTACCCTTAAAGCTAACAAGATGCACCCACTGGCTTAAAATATTGTGATGGATGTTCATGCAGACAAGCATCAACCAAAAGTCAGATTTTTTAATTCAATTTTTAAAAATCACCCAAAAAACCCAAACTACTAAAAAATGTGTGATAATCCTACTGGGCCATATTATGGAAATATATTGAAATTGCTAATGGCTATCTATCCAACCAGAGCCAAGTAGACCTGTGAAACTGAACTTGTCATGAAAAGGAAATGGGCAATAAAGACAAAGATCTATTCCATACTTTCCAAGAATTTCCATACACTAAAATGAACATTTAAAACCATTCTGAGTATAGTTTTAGCCCCAGTGTTAAGAGGCATTAAGTGTCTTGGAGAACATTTGACTTGCAGAACTTTCGGTCTGGGATGAGTTCTGAAAGGTCACCTGGACTAGTCACACAGCTAATATTTGAAACTATTATTTAAAACTTTCCAAATTTGACCTTGTAATTTGCTAGTGATGAATAACCTACCGTTTCTTAAGTTGGTTAGTCAACTCAACTCCGACATTTCTGTACTGTAGAGAATAAAAAGGTTTATTGCATATTCTGCTTTAATTCTCACTTTAAGAAAAACACCATATTGTCTTCTCAAAATTAAAAAAAAGAGTCTTAAAATACTATTCATCTGACTTGGGAGTCATATGAACGTCATTAGGATCTGCTTATGGAGATGTCGGTGTCAGACCGAGTCTGTTTTGATTTTTTTCACCAACAAAAAAGGTTCTGCTACAAAGTAAACACTTGATATTAGCTTGTTTACTTGCTAATTACAGAGGAACGCACATGGGCGACCAAATGAATAAAGGCCATTTGGGTGCGTGTAGCATCAGCTCTTACTGTAAATATGTCTCTTTGTGGATTCTGGGTCCCTCCTCACCCCGGCCCCCACTTGCCTTCCAGTCCACGGCCCCGCCTCCTCCCCAGCTTGTCTGTAACTGCCACTGCTCTTCCTGATTGCAGTCTCCCCCAGGAAAACAGGGAAATTTCCACAAAGGGATCGCACTGGAAGTTTCGTCATGAATTTTTCCTGTCACCTGTCCTTTACAGAATGACCCACCAGCAGCTGAAGTATTTAGAGAAATGATTGAAGCGCAGGTTGTGGACAACATCTAGAACAGTGTGGGGCTTTTTATAAGATGTCATCTTTGTAGTCACGAACAAAAAGTTTCAGTATTTGATTCGGTGTGTGACATTCCTTAGAACGTCTTAATCTCGCACCCTCACTACAGCATACAAGGTAGCCGAGGCACACGCTATCCGATCTGCACCTAAGTTTTGAGTCTACGAGTACAATTTCTGCAATTCTTAAAGATTAAAGGCCTCCACTTGAACTTGCAGGCACTAAACTCATGGAGGCACCCATCATCGATGTCTTCCTCTCACTTAGGCTTCATAAGACTTTCCTGGAATCTGGCTTTGCTCATTCCGTGAGGATGACGATGGCATTCAGATCATCATGAAATACTTAGCTCCCGTCACAGTGCCTGGCATATACTAGATCCGGCAAATATCAGTAAATGAATAAAAAAGGGTGGAAACCCGGGAGTTCATACAGCACCATAATTCCATAATTGAAAATGTTTCCAAGTATGTCTCTTCCACTCTTTCTTGTGCTTTTCTCCCTCTCCCTCTCTCTCTCCCCCTCTCCCCCTGAACGGTCCATGTCAGCGTCTCTCATCTCCACACTTTCCGCAGGTGAAACTACAGCACGTCGGCTCGTGCTCCTTGTCGTTGGTGCTCCTCGTCATTGGTGCTCCTCATCGTTGGTGCTCCTCGTCGTTGGTGCTCCTCGTCGCTCGTGCTCCTCGCCGCTCGTGCTCCTTGCCGCTCGTGCTCCTCGTCGTTTGTGCTCCTCGCCGCTCGTGCTCCTCGTCGTTTGTGCTCCTCGCCGCTCGTGCTCCTCGCCGCTCGTGCTCCTCGTCGTTGGTGCTCCTTGCCGCTCGTGCTCCTCGTCGTTTGTGCTCCTCGTCGTTTGTGCTCCTCGTCGTTGGTGCTCCTTGTCATTCGTGCTCCTCGTCGCTCGTGCTCCTCGCCGCTCGTGCTCCTCGTCGTTTGTGCTCCTCCCCGCTCGTGCTCCTCGTCGTTTGTGCTCCTCGCCGCTCATGCTCCACAACGCACTTCTTTTCAGTTGGGCCACGCTCCGTGGGACGCGGGCTTTGCCTTTCGCTGACCTTCCCCGTTGTCCGAGCAACTCACGCGGGTCTGCCCGCTGGACGGATGATGGTCACGGCTGTTATTCCAGTTGTTAGCTCCAAACACCTCGCTGCCATCGCACTTCGTTCTCCGAGGGGTGGGTCCTTAGAAGCACATGTCGTATTCTCCAAGGATAGGTGTAGTTCGTAAGGTTTTTGTTATTTATTTCCAGAATAAATTGCATAATTAAATATATCAGAAAAACATATTCTGTTTAATTTGAACCTTTTGAAATGTGCTGAGAGTTGCTTTATGGACAGGGATATGTTCAATTTTGGGAAAATGCTTGTAAAATGTGTGCACTGTGCCGCGGGGTTAGATCCCTCTTCCTCCCCCTCTCTTCCATACTTCTTTCTGTTTCTCCCTCTCCGTCAGGTTAGATTTGCTAATGCCCTTGTTTAAGTCTCCCTATCTTTAATGAGACTTTATCTCATTATTATTTTAATTTTTTAATTAAATTATTTTAATTTTTAAGAGTGATATTGCAAATTTTTCCACAGTGATGGTGATTATTCCATTTTCTCTTGATTGTGTCCATGATTTTTTTGTTTTCAGACCATGAAATTACTTGAAATCTATAAATTGTTGTGGCTTCCCAATAAATTGAGTATCTTATCATCTGAACCTTTCATTACTGCCCCCTTATCTCTGGTAATGTTTTGCTTTACTGTCAGTTTTGTCTGATAAAAATTAGTATAATTTCTTTTGGTTGGTGTTTCTGTGACACGTCCTTCCTTCTGTTCTGTTCTTTTAACCTTCTGTTTTAGATATGCCTTATGGTTTCGATGTGTTTCTCATAAATTATGTATAATGGTTGGAATTTCTTAAAGTCAGGCCTTTTTTTGCTTTTAAGTGGGGCCTCTTAGTTCTTGCTTTTAGCTGGAACATTTAGTTCATTAGTGTATTTATTTATCAGATATGCTTTATTTCATGGAAGGACTCAAGTCCTGAGAAATTCTGAGTTCCACATGAAAAATTAATTCTGTGTGGCATTTTCATGATATTCATTCACTGTTGACTTTCTGCATAAAGTCCAGAAAAATAAGTTGAGATGGGGTGGAAAATAGCACCTCCAGGGGAAAAACCCATTAGCGGTAGTTGAGTCAGGTGAGTATCCAGAAACCTCTGCTCAGAACAGAAACTATCAGCTTTTAACCATCTCAAGCAGTTGTATCTGTGAGCTAATAGAGGAATGAAGTTCAATACACTGGAATTCGGAAAGTAATTTGGAGCAATAAATATTTTAATCAAAGCATGGATAATTAAAAAGCATCATTATAAAGGAGGCAAAGATAACAATTTTCAGCGTACAACAATAAGAGCAAAACACAAAAATAAATGAAACGTGTTTGCAGACATGCCTAGTACACATTTCGTTGCTGTGATGCTAAGTAGGAGGTTTGGAGAAAGCAAAACAGGTTAGCACCCACTCTGTGTCCTCACGGCAATGGCACAAGGGCACCGTTAAAGGCTTCCGAGTTGTTGAGCCACTGGCCATTGACAGTCCTCCACGCACTCGCATTAATTTCCACGCTTGCTGCCACCACTAAACAGGAAAAATGGGATCTTTTCAGTTTTATAAAGTAAACGATAGAAGTGGTAGAGATTGAGAACTTCCCATGCAACGTGTGATCCATTTTTAACACTGAAAATATTTTAGGACGCAATACTGATCTGAAACACCCAGCGCTCACGAGAATGTTTGCAAGCATTGTTCGAGCCTGGACGAAAGCGAGCATGGCGTGCTCTGAGAATAAAAGCAGGAAGCGGAGACCCAGCTGTTTCCTCTTCTCGGTTCATGTTGCTTCTCTTCACAGGGCGGGCGGCTCTGGTCACATAATTGCCTTCCTGTCCTGACACTGCCATGGGAAGTCTTATGAACAGTTTCCTTATTCACAGACGATGCTAAATGATGTGACACTGAATACCCCCCAATTGATCACACCGCTGATAATCCAACACAACCTCCTTTCATGGCCTTTGCAGACCAGTATTTCAGGATCTACTTAAATGCTTTCTTCATACTTGAAGCCAACCAAGCCACCACCAAAAAAAGGGGGGGACCCCAAGTTATAGTTCTTGGGAAAATAGGAACAAAGCCTAACTTTTCAACACTCAGTTGTCAATTTAATTTTTGAGCATATTCTGAATATATGTACTTAGTTGTATTTTCTAAATATTAAATAAGACTAATAATAATGGTGCATTTCTTTAAGCAGCAGACATTTATCTGCATATTTTAAGGCTTAAAACATAGACAAACTTTCAGACAAAAAAATGATGACATACCAAGTTAATAAAAAAAATCTGATAATCTTATTACAAATTTTGTTGTTGTTTTTAATGAAATAATCATAGTTTGGCTTAGGAAAGAATGGAAAATCTTATGCATCCAGGTTATGTCAGAATGAGGTTACATTGACTTTAAGCTGTGTTCAGGTGAATTTTTGCAGGTGTTTTTAATATACATTTTGATTTTGGTCAATATCTGTAAGAGAAGAACTTCTAAAGGCATGTTCTCGCCGAGGAAAATTCTTCAGATGCCACTTTTGAACACAGAAATTACACTTTTTGGCAATCATGCGTGTGCATGTGTGTGTATACACACTCATATATGTTTAAATTCTCTCACCCCCCCTCAAAAAGTTGGAAACATTCACAATAGTACAAATGCCAGATTCACATCTAAAATATATGTTGAATTTAAAAAGACAACAAATAAAATTCACAAGAAGAATTCAAGCCAGATTTGCTTGATTTTACATCATATAAATATTGAAAATAAAATATTAGTCCCTTCCTCCTAGTCTAGTGGAATGTCATCTGGGCTTGTCTTTCAACGTCTTGGTCTAGAAGCTTTAATCTGTCGCCTATCCTGTGAGCCCGGCGTTAGGAACGGCGCACCAAGTGCTTTGCAGACTTTTCAGTAGTTATCATACATCTCTCATTTTGCCAAGAATATTGTTATCACTGGATTACATGTTTCAGTTACTGTTCGGAGGAAACCCAACTCAAATGGATTTAAGGAAAAAAAAAGAGTGCTCCCTGTCTGAGATAGTGTTAACAGGATGAGGTTCCCAGACAGCTCAGTTCTACTGAATTGACCCTGTTCGAAGCTCCACTTCCCCGTCAGGTAGCTACAGCGGTCCTACTGTGTTCATCCTTCAGCCAGTTCTCCAAGTCCTACTGTGTTCACCCATCACATGCTGCACAGAGAAAGGGCTCCTTCTCCAGGGAGCACAGATAAAACTCTGGAATGGGTCTCACTGACCCTGACAGGCTTATTGGGGAGCTGAAGTAGGTTAGTTTGAAAGTTCTAATCAAATGCACCATCCTCGCAGCTTCAGATTTCCACTGATGGCACACGGGAGAGGGGTAGATCTGATGGCACACGGGACAGGGGTAGATCTGATGGCACACGGGAGAGGGGTAGTTCCCACCAGGCTCTGGGACGTGATTATGTGAAGGGGAATGGGGTGATGCTAAGAGGCAAAAATAGCTGCCACTGACTACAGTCCACCCCTTTCAGCAGCTACTTCGTCCCACTCACATACACCTACCAAAGTCTATGGCCTTGGGAACCGTGCCATTTTCTAAACTGTGACAAGTTTACCTGATTCATTCACTCAGCCCAAAGTCAAGGTTAAGGCTGTCTGACTGACACACAGTTTTAGGGGGAGGGGGTCCTGTCTTCACCTAGCTCCTCGTGGTTTGGTGGTCTATGGCTACATGATAAACCATTTTCAATGCACCCAACATACAAAAATAGAACCAGACTTGTTGGAGGGGGGGTGGGGGACCACTTCCCTTTGGATCATGACAGACTGTGCTCAGTGATGAATGTTCCATAGCACATTTTCTACACTGCTGGATGGAGGAGCAAGGACTCTCTGGCTCGTTGTGAGGTTTCTTAATCATTTAATCTGCCTGCTCTGATCTTGTTCTCTGGAGAATCACCTTTGTCTACTGTCCTTCAGGGCCACATTGGAGACAGCTTGGGGAGGATATCCTCTCTGGAGCTGTCCATCTTTAACATCACAGTTTAGTTTACACAGGGTCAGAGGTCTTGGATTGTTTTAGGGTTGAACAATTTCAGACTATTCTTAGCCATCTCGGGAGTTATTCCAGTTATACAATTCTTTAAAAAATGTACACGTATTTTATTTATTCGTATTCACTAAAGTCCATGGTTTGTGCCAAGGCAGAGATCACATTGAGGTGGAAGATGACCTTGACATTGAATATGATTTTTCAGAAGCTGGCTGTGACTTGATGCTCTGTCCATCACCTAACCCTTAGTCTGTTTCCACCTTAGCTGTAATCTAAGAGTGTTTTCAACAGTGGTCTGCTTTAAGGAGATGCTGCTAACAACATCTTTGCCCTCACACTGCATTTCAGAGAATGGTTATTTAGAATAGATATAAATCTTTATTTTTTGAAGGAGAAAGAATAGAACATAATGTGCCTGGGAATCATCTGTGAGATGAAGCTTCTCCCTGGTCCCACACTTATCATGCCATCAGGTTTTCCTCACCTCTGCCTTAGCAGGGTCTTATTTTATCTGGGTGTACAGAAGCCTGGTTTTCTGTCCCTCTAGATTGAAATACACAGGAAGAGTCTGGCTTAGCCATTCTAAAGGTAACTTCGTCTTAAGGAAATATGCAACAAGTACAAAAATTCTACAGGGTCCTAAATTTTTCCTGTCAAGTCTATGAGATTTGAAAGGTTGACAGTAAGAACATGATCTTAGTCTCAAAATGCACCTGAAAGATTTTAACAATTGTTTTGCTACCATGTAATGAAAGTCAAGCTATCCTTTGCCTTATCATTCAGCATTCCCACCAAGGATATGCACAAGTTCCAAGTTCTCCATGTCCTCACTGATGCTTATTATCTTCTTCTTCTTCTTCTTCTTTTTAATAACCATTCTGACAGATGTAAGGTAATACTTTGTGGTGATGTTGATGTTCATTTGCACTTTTAGGTCATTTGCATGGAGGTCTTCTTTGGAGAAATGCTTATGCAAGATTTTAGCCCATTTTTAAATTGGGTTATTAGTTCTTTTACTATTGAGTTGTAGGAGTTCCTTGTATATTTTAGAGATTAATGTCTTATTGAATAGATGGTTTGCAAGTATTTCCACCTAATTTACAGGCTGCCTTCTCACTCTGTTAATTTTTTCCTGTGCTATGCAGACACTTTTTAGTCCCATTTGTTGTTTTAGTTTTTGTTGCTAGGTGGAGTCCATTTTAATACCATTTTATTTTATCCAACATGTCCAAAATATTGTTATTTTAATATATACGTAATATAAAAATTATTAGTGAGGTATCCTACATTCTCATTAAGTCTTTAGAATCCACTGGATAGTTTGTAAATACAGCACATCCCCATTGGGACTGAACCATGTCAAATGCTCAGTGGTTGCATGTGGCTAGTGGCCACTATGTTGGATAGTGCAGATGGAGACACGGTGAGCAATGAAAACAAATGGAAAAAATGTGGTCAGATTTCAATGTCAGCTCATTTTTTTTTCTGGCAGTGTGTAGCATATGGACCCATTAGGGAAGGTAGTTAAAATCGGCAGAACTTGATCATTTTAAATTATAACCTCAAAGAGTAGAGGGCATGTGCTTTTGCAACAACTTTTTCTTGAAATTGCTAATATGTATTGCAATTGTACATGTATTGAACTTTTTTCTTTATTCCTTTAGTCTATGGCTCAAGCCATGGTAGAAAGGATCCCAAGAAAGAATCTGTGCATTGTCCAGTTTAATTATCTCTGAGTTGCACATATGGAAGAATTCCAAGGGGCCCTCAGACTAGACCACATGCATCAGGTGCTTCCCACCTAACAGAGGCTCAGGTAGCACCTCAGTATTAAATTGGCAATGACCACTTCAAGGTCGTTCACGACACGCCTGCACTTGTGCTCAGGGATCCCTGCCCTTTGAATCCCTTTCTCTTCCATGGCGGGATTTGTTGTAACACGCGAGCTCCACCCCTTAGGAACTGTGGAGTCACGCAAGTTACTCACGTTTCCTTATTCTTTGTTTTCCAACCTGTAAGGTCATAAAACGGTGCTCACCTTGCAGGGTCCTCGTAGCAACAAATGAGGTACTTGAAGTGCCAGCACAGTGCTTGGCATCAAGTAGGTGTTCAATGTCATTATCAGCAGTTGTATTAGTGGTTGCAGTAGTGGCGTTGGTACCGGAAAGTGCAGAATTAGAGGGTTCGTGAGAACGTTCCTTCAGGACGTAATCCCTGCGTGCAAAGCAGTCTGCGTGCAGTTCAACGCTTCATGCGAACTGACGGGGGGAGAGCTGGGAAAGCGCAAAACAATTTAAATTACATCACATAATAGAAAAAAAGAGTGCTGCTGCGTGTGTGAAAATGCCAAGAAATTAATAATGACCAGTTTGTAAAGAATTTGGAAGCAAATACAAACAAATACAAGGCAGAAAACTACAAACCTATTATTTTTTCTTCCACAACCAGGTGGCACCACCTCGCCACTGTCCCCTGGGTCCCTCCTCTGTCCCCGTTCAGAGGCCTCGATGGCATCACCAGCCCACGAGAGATCGCATGTCATTTGTTTACTGATGCTGTTGCAGCTGTCACCGCACGGCACGATGTCACAACTGCTCAGAACAGCCCTCCCTGGCACAGCGTGTGTGAGAACAACACCTTTGCTCCGTGTGCTGCTCAACGCTGTCATGACCCTGACGTGCCAGCCGCTGGGCAAGTGCCTTCGAGCCCTCTCCTAGCACCTTCTGAGGAGGCAGTGCTTCAAGGACCCCTCGTCTCCGCTCGCCGGCCCTGCGTTCCCGTTTGTCAGGTTCCCAGGTAGCTTTCCAGATCCTGGTTGGGACCACGATGCCAACTTACATGGGAGCGACCACTGCAAGCAGGCGGGCCCTTCCCCACGGATGATGGGGAGCCTGGTTAGGCGTTGTGCCAGGCAGATGTCTGGGGCAGAAACGTCTCGGTGCCCGCGGTTTCCACCAGAGTTCTTTTCTTCAAGTGGCAAAGGAAACCTTTATGATAAGTAGAAACCCCACCGAGAGTTTTGAAGTAATCCGTATTGCAGAATAAATTCTTATTTACTCAGCGTGACCCACCAGCATTCTGACTCAGTAGTGGTGGACTCGTGTGCACAGTTTTTTCCATTGATCCCATTTTTTGTGTCTCGTACGTTTGAACCTCGATAGGTCTCATCCGTACTTGAAACGCATTTAGATGAGACTGAAATCAAGTTCATGGTCAACAGCATTGTACTGGCACTCCAGTGTGTTTGCTACAGCACTTTTTTAATACAAAGGGAGAGCAGGTCCTCTAGTCCCATCGTAGCTCTGAAGAGTGGACTGAGAATCGGAGATTCAGTATTGAAATGGAGATGAAGTGTCACCCCCTGTGCTTGCACGACACAGTGCGCGAGTGCAGGTGTCGGGCACACGGCCAGGTGTGCGGGGGCAGCTGCGGATCGAGCGCGCCGATGCGGGTCACGCTGCCGGGCCGTCCCGGGCGCGCATGCGCACGTGCAACGTGGCGTCGGTCAGGCGTGTCACTTGAGTGCAGAGAAACAGGAGTGCGGGACGGCACGGGGCAGAGGCCAGGCTTTTCCCAACGGGCCTTCCCTTTGTCCCTGTTATTCTTACTTCATCACGGAATGCCTCCTGCCTTTGTGGGTCCCCGGCGACGATGTCCAAGTGCGAAGAAGCTGACCGTCGCATTTGGAAATATGAGTATCTCTGTTCCTTGTCGTTACTTGTGTCACTTTGTTGCAACGATGCTCAAAGTCCCGTAAGCCACAGCGGCTCCTGCGGGCGGCGGGGGGACAAACTTCTAATCACCACCTCCGACAAAACCCCGCACGGCGTTTCTGGGGTGGCCGTTCTTGCTTTTGTCTTATTTTGATTTCAAACTTAGAGAAGTGGGCTTTGTCAGCTTGCAAGGGTTTTGCCCTGGCCTGTGCACGCCGACGTGCGTCACTGGACAACCAGGTGTCCTGTGTCAGAGGCGGCGGATTCTTCCAAGAATCCTCAACCAGATTCTGTGTTCATGTCAACGCGTCCCTCCCTGCACACGCGTCCTTCCCTGCACATGCGTCCCTCCCCTGCACATGCATCCCTCCCTCATACGTGTCCCTCCCCTGCACA
>PVJL010014168.1:0-29136 GCA_004026885.1 Lyroderma lyra | reverse complement strand
AAAGGAGAAAGTAACCTTCAAGTTAAACATCAGCCCGCAGTGTAAAGGTCAGATTCAGCACGCTGGCCTCATGTGGAATCGGGGTCCAAGGGAGGAGTAGGGGCAGGGCGGGACTGAGTTCTGCACCTCATTCAGATCAACAGAGTCTGGTGCAGGATCTTTTTGTGTACAGAGGTGTTCCTGTTCTGTGCATTTCAGTTTATCTTCTAAATCATCAATTATCTGTTCCAGGTTGGCTACCCATCTCTCAGTGAACTCTGCATGGGTCTCTGCCTCCTTGAGATTATCAGTAAGAATCTTTATCTCTTACTCTCATTTGGTCTTCTTTTTTAGTGAACTTTTCTTTAGCAGCACTCAGACACTTCAGATTCTGGCCCATGAGTCCGATCTGCTCATCCCATCCCTCGGCAACAGGACTCTGCCAGTTCAGCTTATTTTTCTGTATGCTACAAGTCTCCCTCAATAACCACTCACATAAAAGACACCTCTTCATATTTCTTATCTGCCTCCTCTACAGTGTTCTTAGCTTCTTTATTTTTTATTTCCTGGAGTTCCATCTTTTCTTCATCTTTTAAGGCTCGGTTTTCAATAACCATACTTCTCTCAATCTCATCAGTAGCTTTCTCAGATTCCTTCAGCTTTTGCAGGGCAGTGGCCAGGTGTTCCTTAGCATGATCCAGCTCCTCTCCAACCAACTGGGTCCTAAGGTTCAAGGATGCCACCTCAGGCTCAGCCTGTTCCTGGACCCTCATTTCTCCCTCCTGTTTCTGCTGGAGGCACTTGGCCCTCTCCTCTGCATTATGTGCTCATGTTCCAACACTTCGATGGTGGCAGTCCTGGCCATGGTCCTCACCCAGCTCCTCCTGCTCATACCCACCTTCCTGCCTCCTCTACTCAGCATTGCAACTTCTCTCTCCATTTTTTCATGTTGTTATTTGGCCTCTCCTTCCTCCTAACTTTTATGACACAGAGTCTCTTTGTTCTACTTTGTTCTGGATGCTCCTTCTCTGTCTCCTGCACTGATTTTCTTCCTCCTCTTGCTCCTAAAGGTTTTCTACAACTGTCAATGGTCATTATTGTTTTATCTCACTTGAACCTTGATGAGTTTATCAATGCCCATGGTTTAATCTACCAAAATCACATCTCTTAATTAAATGATTTCCTCAAGCTCTATTCCTATGCTTCCTAATGGACTTAACTCTCTGGATAATCCAACAGCATCTCAAACTCAAGAGGTCCAAAGGTAAATTCATAATGATTTTCTCATAAATTATCTCCTTTT
Organism: Lyroderma lyra; assembly: GCA_004026885.1. Classification (NCBI taxonomy): domain Eukaryota; kingdom Metazoa; phylum Chordata; class Mammalia; order Chiroptera; family Megadermatidae; genus Lyroderma; species Lyroderma lyra. The sequence goes on along the minus strand of PVJL010014168.1, from coordinate 27,854 downwards.
CCAAAGGCTCAAAGCTTCTTCTTTGCCCCTTCCTATATCTAATCAGTTGCCAAATCTGTAAACATCTACCTTAGATGTACCTGCCTACATCTAAATTTGCCTCCTATATCCCATTCTCACTAACACAGTTTTCACAATCACTCATATTGTACTTGTATTTTGTAATGAACATCTAATTTCTTTCCACTACCCTTCCTTCCTATTCCAAACCACCATATCCAGCAAAGTCAAAATAACTTCCTAAAGTAGAGCAATGATCTCTTGCTCAAAAACCCTCAGTAGCTCCCCAGTTTCTATTCAGTGAAGTATAAATTTATCATTCCTACATTCAAGTTTCTTTGTGATCTATCCCCAAACAAGCTATGCTTGGCTTTTCCCCTGTTCCTACTATACTCTACAAAAAAACGGAATTGCTTGTTCACTAAACCTGTCCCTAGATTCCCTACCTCCATGCTTTTGTCCATATCACTTCCTTCATCTTAGCTTGTTAAAATCTGGAGCAATATTTAAAATAATTTTGGATACCTTCTCTTCTGTCTTCTCTCATAAAGATCTGAATGAAACTTTTGCCAATATCCCATCTGAAATGTCAATTATGGCAATTACTACATTTTGCAATTAATTATAGTATTTTGTTAACTTGTTTCATGTCACTACTCAGCCTGAAACCTCTGTTTTTAATTGAGTAATACAATGAGTAGTACAGGGTAATACCCCCATGATCCCTGCCTCCTGGTATTCATACCTATATTTAATCCCCTCCCCTTGAATGTGAACTGGACCAAGTGATTGTCCTCTAACAAACAGAATAAGGCAAAAGTGATGAGATGATACTTCCATGATTAGTTATACAAAACTGTGACTTGCCTCTTGCTAGAAGACCCTCTTGCTGGTTTTGATGAAGCAAGTTGCCATGTTGGGAAGTCCCATGTGGCAACAAATTCAGGATGGCCTCCAGTTGAGAGCCAGAAAGGAACTGAGGCCTTCAGTCCAAACACCTTCAAGAAATTGAGTCCCGCCAACAACCACGGGAGTGTGCTTGGAAGTTAATCCTTCTCCAATGATACTATAGCCACAGTACACATCTTGATTGCAGTCCATGAGAGATCCTGAGCCAGAGGACTCAGCTGGGAGATAAATGTGTGGTATTAAAAAACAAACCAAACATGCTGTCTGGAAAGCAGAGAAGGATTCAGTCTTTTTATTCTCTGCAACACTTGCAACTTCTGGCTCAGCAACTTCCCAATAGAAATGCTAACCAATAATCTATCACCTCTGACTACATTTTTTTTATTGTTAAATTTATTGGGGTGATATTGATTAGTGAAAATTACATAGGTTCCAGGTCTACATTTCTACAGTGCATCATCTGAAGATTTTTACAGTCCAATAAACTTAGCTAGGATGATGGCAATAAACTGCTCAAAAAGCATTAACTTTCCAGTATGACTAGTACTCTGTGCCCTTAAAACCAAGTAAACAGCAAATAAATTATGAGTAAGAATTGAGTAAAGAATTTCTTTTAATGCATACAAAACAAGCCTTTGGTTTTGTGCTTGTTTTAATCAATTAATCAATCAAGAAAGGACAATGCAAATTTGGCACCAGCTGGCTTATTGTGCAATAATAAGCAAAGTCATGCTTAGTGCCTCCCAGTCAACATTGTGTTTTCCAACATGTGCCTAGTTGTGCCCCTACATTCCCACCCATGTATAGCACAGTTGTCATGTAAATGAACATCAGACAAGGATGATTTCTCTAACTCTTTATTCCTCTTGTTGCCATGGGATGACAGATTAAAACTCAGAGAAGATAGAAGTAAAATGGAATAATACGTCACCCTCCAACTTCCACAGCAAGTAAAGGTAATAATGGAATGGATGACATTGAGCCATAGTTAGCCACAATGATGGTACCAGTAGAAAAAGTCTAAAAGATAAAGGCAACTATATAATGACCCACAGGGAAAAACATGTATACTTTTTCCATCCTTTTCAAACAGTAGTTGGCAACAACTGTCCTGATTTGTCTGAATTTGTTCTTGTCTTGGCATTGAAAGTCCTGCATTCTGGGAAACAGCTCAGTCCCCGGCAAACCAGAATGATTGGTCACCCTAGCAACAATCATTAACTCCTAAAGGGCCCTGTTCCCATTGAAATTTGCTTTTTAATTGGAGATGTCAATAAAAACTTATTTTCTTAAACTTTTATCTTGGAAAGCTATAAATATCTTATTGGCAGAGCTTATTTTTTAAGGTAGTGTCATAAATTCTGTTGCTTCCACTAAAATGTGAAAAAGACATTGGAACGATTTTAGTAATCTTATTCATATGATATATTTCAGCTGAAAGTTGGCAGATGATATAGTGAAGTTAGTGTGAAAGACAGAAAGCTGTCAAAAATATGGACTAAGAGCACATTTAAATTCAATATATTGATTGATGGCACCATTTGGCTAAAGACAAGGCACAAAGTTAATTATGTTGGTGGTCATTTTTCACCTCTAGATAGCTAGCTGGGCCTTAAAATTTGCAAATTTTACTAGAAGATACCTTGGAGGTAATCTTAATCCAAACTCTTACTGCTTAGATAACATTCAAGGAAGCTGAAGCTGGCATTTTGCTGCCTGTTACAGAACACTGGTTTGGGGAGATCTTAATATGTGTTATATGATAAAAGGGCTCCTTGATCACATAGATTTGAGAAATATCAAGGTAAGCAACATTGAACAAGTTTCTTGACTGCAGGAACTTCCTAACCATTTTATATGCTCACAGTGACTCTTATTTAAAAATGTACATTCAAATCACCTGGGGAACTTTAAAAAAAAAAAAAAGACAGACGACTGGGCCTCACCCAGATTTAGGAAATAAGAGAAAAAACATCACTCTCAAATAGGTCTGATGTTTACCTGGTTAAGAATCACTGTCTAATGTGTGCTAAGAATCTATAAGAGGAAGAAAATAGATGCTCCAAAGAAATCTAAAACATTAATTTGGAAAGATATATGCACCCCTATGTTTATTACAGCATTATTTACAATAGCCAAGCTATGGAAGCAACCTAAGTGCCCATCAATAGACAATTGGATAAAGAAGATGTGGTACATATGAACAATGGAATATAACTTGGTCATAAAAAGAATAAAATTTTACCATTTGTGACAATATGAATGGACCTAGAGGGTATTATGTTAAGTGAAATAAGTCAGACAGAGAAAGACAAATACCATATGATTTCACTGATATGTGAAATCTAAAAACCAAAATTAACAAATAAGCAAAACAGAAACAGAGAACAAACTTATGGTTGCCAGATAGGCATGGGGTAGGGGGCAGGGTGAAAAGGGTGAAAGGATCAGAAGTACAAACTGGTAGTCACAAAATAGTCACTGGGATGTAAAGTACAGCATAGAGAACACAGTTAATAATATTGTAATAAATATCTATGGTGCCAGATGGGTACTAGACTTATGGGGGAAGCGGGGAGTCACTTCGTAAGTCACATAAATGTCTAGCCACTATGCTGTACACCTAAAACTAATATAATATTGTATGTCAACCATAATTAAAAATTTAAAAAAATAACAGAAAAAAGAAAATAGATGCAGTATTTTCTAACTTAACTTGATTATATATCTTGCTTTTTTCCTTCTACCTTCCTTCCCTCCCTCCCTCCTTCCCTTCTCTCCCCTCCCCTCCCCTCCCCTCCCCTTCTGTTCCTTTTCCTACCTCTCCCTTCCTCTCTGTCTCTCTTTCTCTCTCTCCTTTCTTCCCACTTTGGTTTTAGAAAATACTGATTTATGTTTTAAGGGATTTTTTTTGTTTGATTAACCATTATAAGGGGGAAAGTAGAAAATTATGATGATATTTGTAAATAGAATTTATTTGAAAGCAGATTACTTTACACTGTCACAACCACTTGTCTCTACAACTTTTAGAGGCTCATTACTATTATCTGTGAATTGACAAACAACTTAATGTGCATGTATATTTAGTTGCACAAGACATGCCCTTGATTGTCTATACCCTCAACCACTTCTCCCCATTCTCCCCACCTCTGGATTTTTTGAAGCAAATTCCAGAGAATCATATTATTTTATTCATAAATATTTCAAAATGTATCTTTAAATATAAGAATTTTAAAAATATAATTGCAATACCATTATCACTTCAAAAATTAACAATAATTTTAATACTATTAAACATTCAGTTAATATGCAAACTTAGAAATTAACTTAAGGTGAATTGACACCTTAGTGATAATCAATTTTCCTAAGACTATGGTATGTCTTTTTATTTGTTCATGTGTATTTTTGTGCATTTCAGGAGTGTGTTATAGATTTTCTCATATAGGTTTTGGACTTTTTAAAAATAAGTTTTTAGTTAGGTATTTTATTTATTTTTAGCTTATTTTTGCTGTTTTAAGTGGGGTCTTCCCTTCCATTACATTTTTAACTTGTTACTGCTCGCATATATGAAGTTTATTAATTTTAATTAACTTTATTAAGGTATAATTTGCATACAACATGCACACATTTTAAGTGTACAGCACAATGAATTTTAATAAAAGTATATACTTTTTAACCAACATCCCCATTTTTTATTTTTATAGTTTGATTTTATAACCTGCTAATTTACCAAATTCTATTTTTTGATATATACTTTCAAAGTTCTTACTAGCCATTGACCAGTCATTTAAAAAGGCATCATATTCCAATTTCTCTTTTGGTTGGTTTTGCTTCTAACTCTATCCAACCATACCAAAAAGATTTTTCCACTCAATGCTGCTGTAGGAATAAATTCAATGTCAATTTCTGACTTCTCCTAGAGATTTAAATTGTTATTACTGGCATAAAGAAACATGATCGTCTTTACAACAGGTGTCATGCTAAACACAAGTTTACTGATGTAAGCAGCTAATAATAATTGGAATGTGAGCTGACTCAAGCATAGACATTCAGCTCATTAATATTTGCTTCCGAGAAATAGGCTCAAATGTTCTTCTCGAGTCTCAGTGGGTCCATGACCTAGATGTTTTGATGGATAAGTTTATAGTTGAGCACAGGTCATCATTACTCAGAGAATTTCAAGTGACCACTGCCTGGGAAATGTGTTTACCAAGCCCCAGCTGTTATATTTATGAATATTTAGGAAGCTATGGTGACTGGCAATGATCTCAGTGCCCCTAAAATGTGACAATTATTTGAAAGTTGAAAGGCAGCCAAATCACTTGCACAACTGAGACCAGAGTAAGAGTAGCAGCTTTGCACGGGAGTTGGGGCTTTCCAAGCTGAGTCCCTCCTAGAGTTATCAACACCATGAGGATAGACTGGTACCAACCTAGCAATACTGGATCAAGGTGGTGTGAGCAGAAGAGTGAGGCATTCTGGTTGGAAGATAAGGGGAAAAAGTGGATTCTCTCAGAAATTTCTAGAGCCAATAGGGATTGCAACACAAAATTTATTACTTCATTTTTGTCTTAGGCTGGGGTTTTGACAAAGCAGACCCTGGGCAAGGATTTGCATGCAAGTAGTTTATTGGGAGAGGAGGTATGATCTCCAGGAGATTGGTAAAGGAAGTATAAGTAATAAAATGTGTGTAAATGAAAGGGTTATTACTATGGCAAACAGGTTCAATCTCAGAATTGTCCTACTGAGAAGTTGAGGACCCTGAGATACAGGGTCCAGCAGAAGTAGCACCCTTCTTTATGAGCTGGTAATCTACACCAAATCTTTTATTAAAAAATTATAAGCATGTAATTCTGTAACATAACAATATTTTAACTATTTAAAAAAGGGTGTTACTTCTGCTGGACCCTGTGTTTATACACTAATTTTCATCCCTTATCATTTCAAGGTTACTATGAGGGAAGGGTTAAAAGTTAACACTCTGCCCTTCTGAACTCACTCACATGCAGACCAAACATGCTTCTGAGGCCAGAAAGTGTCCTCTGGCAAAGAATTGTGTAGGAACTATTTATAAGCAATTTCCAGGGTAGGTGAAGAGGATATGGGTGCTCTACTTCTATATTGGTTGTGTAACTCTCTGGCTGTTATTTATGTGTGAATTTCATTTCACCAACAGTAATATAAACTGTCTGAATGCACAGGCCACAGCTTATATTTGTATTACTTCCTCCATAAATTCTGGTGAGCTTCTTGCTACTGAAAGATTAAATCCACTAAACCCACCATGACCTGGGCTTTGCTCAGATTTCCTCTCCAGACTTCTTTCCAGTCCACTTTCTTATTCCAAGCACTCCAGTCATTCCATTTACCTCAAGTGTCTCCTCTCTGCCTAGAATACCTCTTCTTCCCTTGTCCAACTGCTCAACACTGATCACCTTTAAAGATCAGCTAAGTAACCCTCCTTTCATAAAAATGTTCCATGTTCCATCCAAGTAGAGTAATCCTGCCGTCTTTTGCAAACCACTACCTGGCTATTTCCTCTATTACACAATTTATCATACTGTACTGAAGTTATTTTTTTACGTGTTAGTCTTGCCTATCAGAGTGTGAGTTCACTGAGAAAGTAAATTACGTCTTATACATTTCTTTATCTGCAGCACTTAGGTCAGTGCATTTTATACAGTAAATGCTCAATAAATATTTTTGAATGAATAAATGAGCATAACCAATAAACATTCCTGATTAGATGAAACAAGAAGCTAGACATACCTGCCTTGGACACCCTTAATAATGCCTCTTAAATATTTGTAGATTGAATGGAAAATATTCTCCAGAATAGTATGCCAATGCTCTTCAGTCAAAGACAAATAAGAACACACCCGTAGTTAAACAAGTTAAATTTTACTCGCTGCAGGAAGAGAACACACATCATGGAGGAATATGGGGTGTCCCCATAAGAGTATATTAGAAAGGAACTATTACAGAATTTGGGCTTTGGATAGATGAATTGGGGTAGGGACCAAGGAAACAGAGATTTGCTCCAGATTAGATGCTGTCAGAAAGCAGGGGCAATCCTATGATTGGGCATTCTGTGATAGGAACAGTGACTTTGAGTGTACTTAGACGAAATTATGAAGTGACCTTGTTTTGTTTCATTATATCATGGTCTCAGAGTAACTTTATCTGAGTTTATTATTCTATGAGACTGTTTATGTCCAACAGACAAAATGGCATGACTGTGAATATTTGATCAACCTGCAATAATATTGAGGTCTAGTTCTGAACATTTGGGAATGCTCTTATTTACTTATTTATTTCTTTTCATGATAACGAGAGGAGAGGAAGGCTCAAAAGAAAGATTATATATACAGGTGTTGATACCATTCACAACTGTGGAATGAGAGCTGACAAGAAGGAAATAAAAGTTAAAATCAAACTAAATTTTCCATTCTGCTCTGTTATCTTTCAGGTTGACAAGAGTTTTATACCCTGAAGCTCTGCATAGTACTAAAGACATGTAATGGCTCAAAGATTTTTTTTCCCTACAGAAAAGCAAGATATAAAACCATAAGGCCTGGAAAATTAAAATACTTAATCCAGCAGTAATATCACTTATGTGCTGATAAAATAATAGGATTTCTTTTACTTTGCCTGCCTGTTCTGGCCACTCTCTCTTTTTTTAAAAATATTGTTTTCAATAATTTTAAAAAAATTGTAACACCCTTTTTGGGGATAAGGGTTAGATAACAAATCTGTAAGTATATCATTTATATTCATGAAGGAAAAAAGGATTTGGAATTTTCTTGTAGTTAAATTGCTTATAAATTCCTGTGACTAGAAATCCAAGTTCACGGAGTCATTCAAAAGCCGTTACAGCATTCATTCAACAAATCAGTTTTCAGTCCTTAGTGTAAGTTAAATATTATGTTAGATGTAGCAGTTAGAGGTCCAAATGATCTGTGATCAACTTTTGGGGGACTTTTTATTTAGATATACTTTCAAACTTAGAGAAAAGCTGTAACAAGAATTGGAAACTATGCAAAGAGTAGCAGCCAGCAGTTAATTAGTTTCAGCTCTGAAATGATCTCTTTGTGTGGCTTGTCCTTCCTGAGAGGTTAAAATGCTGTTGTGCCTGCTTTTAGCACTGTGGTAATTAATTAATCCCAGATGCTAAATAAGATGGCTTCACTTACTTGGCTGAAGAGTGGTCCTTCTTCATTTTCTTTTTTCCTCTCCTACTCACCGAACATTACATCCAAGAAATAAGCAAATTTCCACATTTAATTACTACATATAGGGCATATTTAGAGGGAGGAATGATCATTAAGGAAAATTCTAAAATCCAAAGTTATCCATTTTGTTGAAACTGAGAAACAAGCTTATTTTGAGATATTACTATCTTAGCTCTCCACAAAGCTCTACTGGGATATAAAATCATTTGATAAAAATAACTAACATCTTTTGTCTATTTAACATGTAAGCCATCAGTTCCAAAACGATAGTACAGGTACCCCAGGGGGTATGTCCTGGACTGTTCAGGAGTATGCAAAAATAATCAGTAATGTCGATAAAAACAATTAAAGTAAAAAAAATGCAAAACATTAGTTATGGTACAATAAATGTTAAGTTTGAATCACTGTTAATGGAGATAATTCAAAATTAGATCACATTAGTGAATGACGATTGGTGAGGGCACGGCTAGGAACCCTTCCCCCAAACCGCTCTTCTACCGATCATTACGCACAGATTCAGAACACTCCATTTTCAATGTTTCTAGGACTTCCACAAACATATAAATATATATGTAGCCAAACTGTTTGATCAGTTTAGTTACTGATTGAATAAAAGTAAATGCATTAAAAAAAAGTAAATGCATTGTCTTTAATCATGATTCTTTCTAAGTAGTGTTTTTATTTAATGTTTCACATAGTTTCAGTTATTATTGTCAGTGATTATTAAGCGTGTCTGTTATGGATCAGTGGTTGAAAACAGGAACAGTTAAAAAACCAAAACTTGATGTGAATTATAACTTGTTGCCAAGTATTTCTCAACACGTGTCTGCAGCTACGAGTACTCCCACACCAGGAGATAGTAAAAAGGTGCATGCTTCAGATATTACACATAAGTAAAAGGAAATACTCTGAAGAGTATATTAAATATGGGTTTTCATTTGTGGGAGATAATGACTGTCCTAAGCCTTTGTGTGTTGTGTGTAGGGAAATAACCAATGGTTGCATGAAACCCTCTCTACTCATGTGACATTTAGAAACTAAACATCCTATGTATAAAAACAAAGAAATACATTCTTTTTGATACTTAGAAAAGTGTCCAACTGTTACTTCATAAATGATGTCAGGAAAGAAAGACAATGAGAATGCAGGTGAGGCTTCATATCATATTGCTTATTGCATAGCTAAATGTGGTAAAAACCACATCATAGCTGAAGGTTTAATTTCTCTTTGTATGAAGGATACCGTGTTGTTGTTTTTTTGGTTTGTATGTTTGGGGAAGAATATGTCTGCAAAATCAATACTACTTATTTTTCAAACAATAAAATGTCTCGACGAATTCAGAAAACGTCTGATGATGTTGACGCTGTAGTAGTAGACAGAATTAGAAAAAGTAAATTGTTTTCCATCCAGGTCAATGAAAATGCAGATGGTGCTGATTTATCTATTTTGCTGGTCAAGGCGAGGTACTTGGTAGGAAATGAAATTGAGGAGGACCTGTCATTTTGTTACCCATTGATAGAGCATACCACAAGCGAAGATATTTTTAATGCAATCAATGGTTGTTTCATTGAAAAGGACATTAGTTGGTTGAATTGTTGTGGTGTATGCACTGATGGAGGCAAGCCCATGTCAGGTTGTTTCATAGGCCTGCATGGACGAATTAAAGAAGTAGCTCTCCATGTACCATGGAGTCACTGCTGCATTCACAGACAAAGTTTTAGATCCAAGCCTCTTCCTAGTGAACTGAAAGATGTTCTTGAGGCTATAAAGTTATAAACTTTATTAAGACAAAACCACAAAACTCCAGATTGTTTAAAGCTTTGTGTAAAGAAACGAACAGCATTCATGGCACATTACTTTTGCATCAGAGGTAAAGTGAGGATGTTTAAACTTAGACATGAAGTCCAGGTATTTTTTTGAAGAACATCATTGCCTTATTGCTCCAAAGTTTCAGGACAGTGATTTGCTTCAAAGTCTTGCATATTTATCAGATATTACTAGAAATAAACAAACTCAGCTTGGGACTTCAAAACAGCTCAATCTCTATATTCAAAGACAAAATTGTTAATGATTAAAGAACTGGACTTCTGGAAAACATGTATTGAAAGAGATCAGCCTGACATTTTTGAAACTCTGCACAACTTTTTATCTGAGAATGACTTGCACCTATCCCAAAATGCAAAAGAGAATATTTTAAGTTACTTGGAAAGTCTTCAAGTGTCCTTTTATAAGTACCTCCCTCAATATGGAAAAAAAACCCCAACTGATTGCAGATCCTTTCAATGAAGAATTCTTCAAAGGAGCTAAAATATCAATCAATGAAAAAGGGCAGTTAATTAAACTTTTAACTGATTCTTCTTTAAATTCTGAATTTAAAAGAAAGCCTCTTAATACTTTCAGGGTAGATGTCAGTGAGGAATACGAACAGCTCAGTGAGAAGGCACTCAAATACCTCTCACCATTTACTAATACTGAACTAGTGGAGAGAGCTTTTTCTTCTTAACACCTTCATGAAAACTAAGTATCGCAACAAGCTTAATGCATGTCCAGATTTAAGACTGTATCTTGAATCTTTTGAGCCTGACTTCAAGAAACTAATTACATCAAAGCAAGTGCAATGATCTCACTAATAATATTTCAATTGGCTAGTGATCTGCATAACAATTATAAAATTTTCAGATAACAGAAATAAATATTAATAACAAAAGTTTGTTAACTATTTGATCATCATTATCAATATTTAACTGTGTTACAAATGTAAAATTAAATCTGTGGTTTGTACTTTGAGTGTAGTAATTTTTCTTTCCTAACTTATTACTTCACTTCCACTATTTTACATTAAGATAAGCACTGAACAAAAGTGTCAGTATTCAAAAACAGCTGATTTAAAAAAAAGGGGTACAACTTATAGAAATGGGTTTAAAAAGGAGTACACAAGTAAAAAAGGTTGGGAACCACTGTGCTATCATGACTTAGAGATTTTACATGGTTTATCCCACTTAATCCTTCCTAAAATCTGTGAGTTGGAGAATATGATCATGTCCAGTTTTCCAGATGAGGAAGCTAAGATCAAGAGAGGTAAAGAGACTAGACCAAGGTAAGTAGAGTAGAGGTAGGATTTAAATACACATTCTGACCCAGAGCCCATTGTTCAACCATTGTGCTATCCCTTCCAGATTCCAACTTGCTTACAGTCTTGGGTGCCATAAAACAACTAAAAGAATAAGATGAATCTACAACATAGGCTGAGTTGGATTTGTCAGAGATGATTTCACAGAAGGCAGATTGGAACAAGGCTGAAAAGTGGAATGAGTTTGATTTGGTAAAGAAGGGTATGAAGGGCCTTCCAGATGAGGGAAATCACATGAAAACTGCAAGTACTAGAACAACAAACTGAGTACTTTGGCTATAGTAGAGAAATCCTATAGTCTTTCCCAGGAGACCTTTATCTTCTAGGCCTCACACTTCTATAAAAGAGAGATAACTTCCACTTTAGTCCCTAACAGGGGCAGATTGGATTGTAAGTGGAGAATTCTGAGAGCCTGTTGACTCTTTGTGCACATTACCAAGAGTACAGGGTCACTTCAATGACAAGGCAATGGGGCTTGCTATGCCCTTCCCACTTCCCTTGCCCCACTAGCATTCCCCTGAGTTCCAGTCTCCACTGGAATAACAAATGAGGCTGAGCCTGCCTCTGGCCAGCCTAGCCTGATTTCTGCTCCCTCTGTTTCAGCTTCTCTTCCTGGAACTGGGTGGTTGAGTTCAATTTGGGATGTGGCAACAGGAAGCCATAACACATTCTCCAATTTGGTTTTATCACCAATAAATGTATCTTGACTTCCATCTGGCTTCTTTTGTGTGTTGTAATTGATTTCAACTTAGATGAAAGGAAAGATGAGTAATTAGTACACCCAAAACTTCCAACAATATGGAAGTAGTAAAAAATTTAATTTAAATGGTAGATTAGACGTGGTAAACCAAGGAAAGCCTTGAAAGCTGGTATAGGGAATTTAGTTATAGCCTACAGGAATAATTTATTATAACTCTTTGTGCAAGTATACACACACACACACACACACACACACACACACACACACACACAGTGGTCAGCCACAGAGGAAACAGAGGAACTTGTTTCCAAATCAAACTTAGAATTTAAATGTCATCAAACCCCCATTTTTCCACAAATAAATTTGCCAGGAACCTTAAGTCATTTTTAAAAGCCAAGCTAATATTTTGTCCATATGTCTTTGAATTATTTATTGTCTGTTCAGCAAATTGCTGTTTTTCAAGAATTGTTTGATGACCAAAGAGCATTTCAGACTATTTGGGAGACTTTAATAAAGATTTTTCGTATATCTCCATTTCTTGACATTAAAAGAAATGGTTGGACAAATATAATATCATTATTTGGAAACAAATGTTTGCATTCTTCTTCCTAAATAATATGCCTCAGATTGATCTCAAATTGATTTCATATTATTAGGTATTTTTTTCCCTCATTGACTTATGTGTTTATATTTGACAACTAATTTTAAAATAATTTTGATTTTAAGTATACATTTTAAGTGCAGAGATCTGTGTTTTAATCCAAATATGAAAATTGTTAATTATTTCCTATATCTCTTACTTACAACTACCAGAAACTGGGCAAAACTCTTTTCTTGAGGAATAACTTTTTCAGTATACTCCTTTTTATTATCAAAAGACTTTACATGAAAACAGGAAGATAAGGTTTTCTCTTTAATTGAGCAAAAATAGTTGCTGCAACCTGTGTAAACTATTCTTCCTATGCCTCTGACCTTTGTAGGATAAAGGAAATGAGAACATGCCTTTGGTCTTTCTGCTCTAGGAAAGAAAGTTGTTGTAGGAAAAGAATTGATTTTTGTCTACTTTTGTAATTTGAGAACAAAGTTGTAACTCCAGATATTCAGTGCAAGGAAAATAATATACAGTTACTGGATTGCTATCTGAGGGACACAAATTTATAAATTTAGTAGGAAACAACTCACTAGAAAAACAAAATACATTTTTAAAATAATGCTACATTTTACTGCTTCTCTTGGCTTCTGGAATTTAACCTCCATCTGACCCACCTCCATTCTAATCACTTTGGCTCTTATTGCTTCCTTAAAGTTGTCTTCTCTTTTTTTCTAAAATGAACTGCAGAGCTATTTTTTAATCTGCATTTTAAAAGTTTACTTTACCTATTTATAAACAACCTTATTCCAAAAAGAGTTTAAGGTGGCTTAAAAGAATCCATAAAATACACCAAGAAATTAGAAAGAGAAGAACCAGGAATGAAGTTTATACAAAAACACTTATACAATCCTATTCATTTACTCTGGGTGGACCTCAAATTTGGCTCTAGGCTATCTAGCAGGCAGTCAGAAAGGAAAAGTTAATTAGTTATATCATTTATAGTGTTCATAAAACAAAAACAAATCAATTACCCAAGTGAAGCACTGTTATTCCTAATATTAAGACCAGAAATAAATTTCTCTTGAGAGGTTTCAGAAAGAGGTCAGTGTAAGATATAATAGTCAGTGTTCTCAGCAGCAACATAATGGGAGACACAAAGATGAATTTCACAGGGCTCTTTCTTGCTGTATTCAATATAAACAGATAGCATCACACCAACTGGAAATCAGGAAAAAAATTTAATTTTGAGTTTAGGGGTTGAGGCGGTAATACACAGTATGATATTGGTCTAGGTGGTCAGCTAGGCAAAACCAAAGATAAATTTCAGAAGAATAGAATTTAGTTGAGTACCCAAAAAGGTTTCAAAGAAATTATGAATCCACTAAAACTGTATGCAATATTTTATGAATAAGTGCATTTCTTTTTCTTGATAGAGAAAATATATTTTATCAGATCCTCAATATACATAGGTGATTCGCAAAAGTAAGAAACAATTTCTTTAGAAAACGTAGACACTTTCAACACGCTACAAATCCCTCATGCTCTTCTACATACTTTTTCCCCCCTCACAGTCTAGCTTTTTTTCCATCTGCAAAAAGAACCTTTTTTGCTTCCATTTGGTCTCAGAGCTTGGGCGAGGGTTTCAAGGCAGTTAAAAAGTTGCCTTCTGGCTGGAGAAAGAAGCTTGGGCAGAAATCTCAATGACAGGGTGATGCAGAGGTGCTCCTCAATGGCCTCTGGGCTCCACAGGCTTGTAGTCATGCTTGAGGGTGAGCCTTTTAAGAGATTCTCACCCAGCCCAGGCTGGGGCCAGCCAGCCTTGTGGAGGTTGTTCAGATGGTCACTCATCTTCTTGAAGCGTTTCACCTCATCCTCTAGGAAGTGGCTCTCCAGAAAGTCACAGAAATGGTGGTCTGATGTGGCAGAACCCAAGGCATGCAGATCCAAAAGGGCCTGTCTCAGGATCTTCTCCAGGACCAACATGACTTCCATGGCGTCTATGCTGCCACTCCACTCATCTTGAGACTGCTTCTTTCCATCCTGGATGAGGTCACAGCTGCTCCACTGGTTTTGCATTTTTTTTGTTTGTTTTTTGCTTTTGGTATGACTGGGAATTGAACCCAGGCCGCAGCGTTGACAGCACCAGCGCCGAAGCCTTAAGCTACTACACCATCAGGGAATTCCCTGATTTTGCGTTTTTAAGAGAAGCTTAGAGCCTTCGCATTTCTCCTCAGCCAACTCACTGAAGAGGTGACCCACATCTTGCAGGGCCACATCATTGCCTTCAAAATAGAAACTCAGAGAGAGGTAGGTGTAGGAGGCCTGCAGATACAGGTTAACCAGGTGGTTGACTGCAGCCTCTACCTTGGAATAATTCTTGCTGCTCTTGGTTCTTATGGTTAGTTAGCACTGAAGAGCTAACCAGAAAATATGGTGCTGGCTGCTCTCGGAAGCAGGGGATAGCTAAGAAGATGATGCAGGTAGTTATGCCACAAGGGGAGGAGGCAGGCCAGGGTAGGAGGAGGGTAGGCAGGGGTAGGAATACTCCATCTAGTCCATCCAAACACCTGAAGCAGGAGACAGGTTTGGGGGCCTGCAGGGCACACTGTTTCTCAGTCTAGCTTTTGATAAGCGTTTAATTCTACTTTCTTTACTAATTATTAGAAAGGAATCTTTGTCTGTCATTTTGCCCCATTTCTTAACCATAATTCCAAGATGAGGTAAGAATGTCCAAGGTTAAGAATGTCAAAAGTATTGATTGTGGAACCTTCAATCTTCATTTGTGATTTATAAATCACTTGTTTCTTATTGTAGAGCCTGTATACATATACTTTTCCCTGCTCCAAATCCCTCTTCGAGAGGGTGACTCTTAGTTCCGGTTTGCCCAGAGAAGTTCTGTTGTGCTGTTGTAATTATTAAAAACATCTCATTAGTAAATAAATTAACAAATAATTTAAAAAATAGTACTCTTAGTCACACTCAAAAATGTCCTTGGTTGGAATCTATATTACATGGTCACCTTATTCATTGAGAAGGAACAAAATCTACACTAGGGAATGTGAAATGGATAGTTTGCCAGACATTGAGCTTGAGCATAATTTTTTCATTATATTAATTAATCATAACAGTAAGAATCCCATAATAAATTTTCTACTATTGAGCCTTCATTTTTTTCATTTGTTAATTCATTTATTCCTTCTAG
The DNA here is from genome assembly GCA_004026885.1 of Lyroderma lyra. Classification (NCBI taxonomy): domain Eukaryota; kingdom Metazoa; phylum Chordata; class Mammalia; order Chiroptera; family Megadermatidae; genus Lyroderma; species Lyroderma lyra. The sequence goes on along the minus strand of PVJL010014168.1, from coordinate 12,089 downwards.
ATAAAGTTCTACTGAATACTATTTATGTGCCAGGTGTTTGTTAGGTCCTGGTGGCTACTTGTGATTACCCAGATATTCCACCATTAACTGAAACATGTCATGTGAGTGGGCACTAGAAAAGAACATGCAGATTTATAAATCTTACCAAAACAGAAAATAATCTATATAGGATGAGATAGTCATTCTTAGTTGGAAGATGGGGGCAGAACTATATGTTCTCATAGGGTTTTCTCCAGCTTGTGATTCCATGCTTAGCACTTTAGTTTCCTAAATACCACTTGCCTGGGGCTGTTTCACAATTAGAATGCTTTCCTGTGTTTTCTATCAAACAAGGATGCACATTCTATTTAGGGCAAACAATATTTGAACCCCAGAGAGGAGAGTTTTGCTTGAAACTTTGGACCTACTTCTAAATAAAATTTTAAAAAAACATTCTTTTGCAACTACTTTCAAATTTTATTTTCTCTGTTGCTGAAAACTGACATCTTCAAATTTCAGAAAGAGAGCTGCAAGTCTCCTTTCACTGCTAAAGCTAAAATATGAATACATATCCTGTATCTATGTGGGATATATTGTTCTTTTTTTTTCAGAGAAGGTTCTTGTCCAAAACTGTTCTCATATTGTACTTGAGGTCTGCAAAAAAGGCTAGAATTCAGGAATAGCAAATTTTTCCATCCTGGAGGGAATTAACTGGATAAAACGTGAGTAGTTCTGCAGGCTTTCTGGCTTAGTTCTAGAGGCAAAAGGAGGCTGGGGGTGGAGAAGAGGGGTGGAAAACAAAAATTTAAAACCAAGAACAATCTTAGCACGTACCCAAGTAGGAAACTATACTAGATGCAATATGACTGCATCTCCGAATGACTGCAAAGAAAATTATCAATTTCTACTTCCTGCATAAATCATTAATCATCATGATGACCTTATAACAAGAGAACACTAAGCTTAAAGAAAACTTTACCATATAATATAAATATAAATTTTAGCATGATAAATTTTATCATATAAATTTTAGCATGATAGGCTCATTTAATATATTTCCATTTCCTATGCATTTACTTAGTCTTCTTGAAAAAGAAGTGTCTATATAAACCCTCTCACATGATATCATTGTCTGCCTTGTGCACATCATCACTATGAAGAGAAGACAGCCAGTGGTGGCACTGTACTCTAGTGGGTGGTTAAGCACGTAGTTGCTGGAATCAGATGAACATAAACTCAAATCCCAGATACGATGTTTAAGATGAGTGTGACCTTAGGCAGGTAGCACAACCTCTTTGAGCCTCAGCTTTCTTACCTTGAAAATGGGAATGTTACTATTTCACAAGTGTACTATAAGATAAAATGGTATAATGCATGAGAAAACACTGCCAAACAAGTAGAAAACACTCAAAGAATAGTTGTGCATCATCAGTTGCTTTGAAGTAAAACTGTAGAGACACTTCCAAATGTCAGAAGCATCTCCCAATGTTTTTTATCTAAATTTCCTCACTGCAGACCTCTTTTGCTGAATCACTCTCCTCTGAGGCAATGTCTTTTCAAGTATGAAAGCAGAAAGGCATGGCTTTAGGTGTCTAAGATCTAATTAATTTAAAACATGAGCAAAGCAACTTTTTCTTACTTTCTTTGGCTGAATGAGATTCAGCAACACCTCCTGAGGTCCTTTGTGGCCCTGTTGGCTGTGGAGGCAGGAGGAGAAGTGCATAGGTGACAGAGGTCTATTTGTTTTCTCAGTAATCCACCCTAATATCATCACCCATTCCAGCAAGGAACACCTAATAAATTTCTACCTTACAAGAGAGGGCAAGATTATGGAACATCTGAATGAATGATAGACTTTATCTCCTCTTGCACTCAAATATAGACTTTGGGATGCTGATATATTGGCTCTGATTTCCCAGAAGCAGACCCTGAGATGAGCATTCTTATGCAAGTGATTTATTGGGAAAGTGCTCCCAGGGTGACCAAAAGAAATGGGGAAAGGAGGACAGAAAACAGGAAGCCAAGAAGCAAGGTTTTGATTTTAGGAAAAATCTCAGCTTCATAATTGTCCCAATGTGTACCTTTAGAGTGTAAATTACACCTAGAGTTTATTCTAACATGACGCAAGTAAACTGGACTTTCATGTTGCTGCCCATTGGCTATGGGGGCTCTTCAGGGGGATATAAATTCAAAGGGTCTATGTATATAGGTGAAGCAACTCCAGCAGCCCAAGGGAAAGCCAAAAATGTCTTGAGTGCTAGTCATTAGCAGAAAAGCACACAAACTGGGTGCTGAGCACAACTGGTGAGAGGAATCTGATAGGATTTGGACAGGTCATGTACAGTATCTACTACTAGCTTGCTTTCCTACTTGACAGTGGAAGAAATTAGAGTACAGCAGGAATGAGAAACTCCAATCAATACCTTTTTTTACCAGGAATGTAGTAGATAAAGTGAAGAATTTTTCATAGGTATTAACCTATATTTGTACCTCTTTGCTACTTTTACTTATAAGAATACAGGAATTTTGGAACCTAAAGCTGCAATCTCCTTTACCTGCACTTAAAATCTGTAATTTTCTTCAGGGATCTCATTTGCACAGATACTAGGCTAAATCAGACCCAAAGCTCCAGCTAAGAAAACATTTGCATCTTTTATCAGACCCTCTACTTTAATTGACAGCATTCCCCATGTTGCAACTGCATATTGATGTTTTTAATAGCTGCACAGAAGTACTTAAAAGTCAAAACATGCCTAGCAACCCAGAAACTGTCAGGCTATGAAATGGCTGCTTAAGGACCTGTCATCCAAGCTGAACTCACCTGAAAACTGATGTTACACAAACAGCAAGATTTTCTCTGTGTGCTTGTCACTTTTATAAAAGGAACTGTAAAGGGTACAGTTTTGTTCTGAGCTATTCATCTACTTTGGACAAGGGACAGCCTGGCACCAGGCATGGTTATGAAATAGGAAGAGTTGGTTCATCATTTTCCTCTCCTAACACACACACACACACACACACACACACACACACACACACACACACAGAGCACCTCCTCCTCATCTCACCTGTGCCTTCCACTAACCTGTGGAGTTCACTGAGAAGCTTGTCCACAGCCTGCCCTTCAGGTCTGCCTCACACAACCTACCCTCCCTGTACTTCCCACAGGCACCTCAGACAAATGGTTTTCAACTGGGACTGAGTTTGCCCCCAGAAGACATCTGGCAATGTCTGATGACATTTGTCTGGTTGTCATAACTAGAAGAAGGCACTGTTAGCCAAGAATGCTGCTAAACATCCCACAGTGCACAAGACAGCAGTGCCATTCCCAACAGAGTTCTCTAGCCCCAAATGTCAATAGTGCCAAGGTTGAGAAACCCTGTGCTAATGGGTAAATGATGTTGGTGTCTTAGTTTAGGATTCCTCAAAAGCAGAATCTGAGACAAGGGTTTAAATAAAATTAGTTTCTTTGAGAAGTGATCCCTGAAAGCAGTAGTAGGTATGAGACAAGAAAGAGGAAGAAAACCAATAAAGTATGTGTTAAAGAGTTGGTTGCCCCTATGGGAAACTAGGACTCAATCCTACTGTACTACACTCCAAGAACCAATACATGCCCATGGGACCCTGCCTAGATAGAGAGTTTTGGGTGCTTGTGGCAGGGTCCCATGGGAATGTATGGGAATGGCAGAGCAGATAGGGGTAGGGAATCAAAAATGTGTGCAGGAGTTGGTCCTCCAAAGAAACAACCATTGACTTTTTCTGAGTATGATGTCTTAGCCAAAAAAGTAATGTGAATCATGATCATAGTAAGTGTCCTAGGAGAGAAACAAGAATGATAGGTTTTATTTGGAGAGACCTTGTTAGAACCTGCAGTTGGAGGGATTCTTAGAAACAATGTTTTTCAGCTCTGTACCAATGCATGAATCCCCCTTGAGAACATTCTGATAAATAATTATGTAGTCTTTTCTTGAATACACAAGGTTACCAGGAACACCTTAGCTCAAGCAGGACACCTATTCCATTTTCAGGGAGTGTGATGTGGGGAAAGAGAGCCACTTGGGAGCCAAGCAGACCTGAGTTTGAACCCAACTCTTCTACTTAACATTTGTGTAAATTGGGGCAATTTGCTTAATCTCTCTAAGTCTCAATCTCTTTAGGTATAAAATGTCAGTAATATTATCTACTTCTTGAGATTTCTGTGAAGATTAAATAAAATACAAGGAATTTAGCACAACTTCTGACAATACTAGGTGCTAAATAAATATTAGCTGTCTTCACTCCTTTCTTTCTCCATCTTCTCAAATCTCATGTGTTACTTCTCTGCTTAACAATGTTTTTGATCCTTTCATTTTGGTTCTAACTTCCAGAAGAATATAAGTCCATCCCACCTCTCCACTGATCTAAGACTTCTCTACTGAAACAGAGTCTTGTTTCCTCTGCTACTCCTCAACAGCCTATGTGGACCTCTACTCTGGTCACTCTTCAGAGTGGAGTCCCCCCAGAGAAACAGCTTCAACAACACCCTTATCTGGAACAAAACACAGTTGAAGATCACATCCTTTTAATTTTGATGCACGTGCATCAAAATGAGTTCTGTGTGGAATAGTGTTCTCTATAACATAAAGGAAAAATATGTCTAGTCAGGAAAGGAAGGTGAAATATGATGTTCTCTTTCTTTACCATGCTCCATTTTAACTCTTGAAAATATTTCTTCTAATCTGCACTTGGCCCTTAGCCCTCCATAATGAAAAGTGCTTTCTGTTACTGTCTAAAATGAAAAAATGTAATGTTATCATATAAAGAAATAAGAATCACATTCTGAATAGAGGTGGCTTCATATTTCATAAGGGCTGGCAAGTTGGCCCTTGGTGGCTGCCAGAGGTGGGTAGAGCAGACATAGCTTAAGTCAGAAAGAACATCCAGCCTTGAAATTTAAAGTGGTAACTTTTTCATTTTCACTCCCCCTTCCCCTGCTTGATGCCTCGCCCCCGCCCCCCAAGTGCTCCTTCTGGTTACACTGACATCTGGAGAAGAGAGTCATCCAGCAAGAGATTATTTTGTTTTTCATTACCTATGATTCCATTTTTGTAAATATATGTGTGTGTGCAAACACATATACCAACTTGTTAACAGTGGTCTGTATCTGTGTGTTACCAATTTGTTACTTCTACTTTTCTATATTATCTGAGTTTTTTACAATGAGCACGCATATAAAATTACTGCGTAAAACTCAGGGGAAAAAAAAAGACCAAAGAACAGGGTTAAACTTGCTCTCTTCTCACAAGTAGGTCATAATGACCTTGGTCCACAAAGCAATGAGCAGGATTCAGTGTTTTTCTCCTTAAGCCAGAGCTGTCTTGATGAATGGCATCCTCTAACCTTGTGGGGACCAAGCTATATCGCATTTAAGAAATTAAAATTCAGGAAAACGAAGAGCTTCTGTCTGTGTGCCCCCTCCCCTACTTCTTTGGCATATCACTGGCTATCCTTCTACCCGCTACCAGCCACTGAGAACCTGAGGTTACATCTAAGGACTTGGAAGAAAGCAAATTCCCTCCTGGGGTTGAGGTGACTTGTAAGACAGAGATGCTGCTTTATATAATATGTCTTTATTCGCTGGTCTGCCTGGCACTGTGATAGACATAAAGAATCACACATTGTCAGGGGAGATGAATACTGAAAGGTCATTTGATCCTTTGAATTTTTGCTTACCCTGACAATGTGTGATTCTTTATGTCTATCACAGTGCTTTTCTCCATTGTCACTGCTTCATAACTACCCAATAAACAGATTAAAAGTGGCTGCTGGTGGGAGCTCCCTGGTGGTGTAGTGGCTAGGCTTTGGCGCTGTCAACGCTGCAGCCTGGGTTCGATTCCCAGCCAGGGAACTACCCACATATTAATAATAATAATAATAATAATAATAATAATAATAATAATAATAAAGAAATAAAAACAAAAGTGGCTGCGGGTCAACTTACCTACTCAAGAGGTTTGAGCCATAGAATCAGATGCCCCAGTCCACCTAGACACCATCCCCAGCCAGTCCCCTTTGCCAATGTCCAGTAATACAATAATTCAGTAATTATGCCTCCACCACTGGGGCAGGGGAAGGGGCCACTGACCCATGGTGAGACCAGCACCAACCCCAGGTCCCATTTAGAGCTTCTGGGGCTAGTGTCAGTACAAATCTCTCCCCCACCCAATTCCCCTACCTCCACCTTGGGGTGTATGGACATGGCTGCAGGCCAAACACAGCACTGTTCTCCAGCTCAAGATAAGGAAATATCTATCTGGGCCTGACTCTCTATATAAGCACCAGATGGTTATGATTAAAATTAAATTAAATTAATGTTTGACAGTCGTGAAGGGCATAAATTGCATGGTGTGCTGCTTGTCCAATCTGTCATCTTGTTTCCCTTGGCTCAGGTCAACAAACAATAGCCGAAGGCTCCCTCTCTGGGTCAAACGGTAGCTTATTTCTTTGCTATGGGAATGGCTACTCAGTTTAATAAATTGAAGGCTGCTATCCTGCCAAAATTGTGATTAAGATGCCTTAAATGGCAGAGAATTCTATCTTCTTGCCACAATCTCCAGCAACCATCTCCCAAACACACTGTGATAGCAATTACTGATTAGAATTCAGAAACTGGGAAATCTGGCCTAAGAGCAAACCCTTGCCAAAATCACAAAGCAATTTCCAGCTCTAATGACAGCCTTCTTCATTCACATGGTTTCTAGAGCATGTGGGCATTGTCGATGTGTTATCAAGTTGCAAAAGAATCCATGATAATCACATTTTTAAAATCACCCGTCTGCCAAGTACTCCCTTCCATAGTACTTTCACATTGAGACTTTTGCTCTTTCTTCCTGTGTTATTCAGGATTCGGTGTTCCTATATTCACATGGTCTTTCTAGCTGCTTACATCCAAAGTGGCATTTCAACCTTTGTACTTTTGCACAAGAACTTTGAAGAAATTTTCAAAATGTTTAGCATATATTGTTTGGTGGCAAAAATCTGTTTCTCCAGGAGTAAGCCAAATACAACAAGCAACTGAAGCATGCACACGGTGATGTAAACTGGGATGTACCACCCAGATGGCCCCTCAGAAATGGAACACTTAATCCTCCAGCTGCCAAGAGTGCTGCTGGGAAGGTGGCCTTCAGCTGTCAGTCTACCTTGGAGAATGCCTCCACTGAAGAAAATTGCATCTCCCAAGATCTCCTCTCTTTCTGAGAGCAGCCCACATCTCCCAACTTGGGACAACTCTGCCTGCTTTTCTTGCTGTTTTTTGTGCCTGGACTCGTCTTCCAGATCACTGCCTGATGCCTTTCCACTTTTCATTCAGGTCTCTGTTCAAATGTCATCTGATCAGAAAGGTCTTTTCTGATCTCTTTTGCTAAAGTAGCACACATTCACCTCTTCCCCACAACCCCACCCCCATGGCTCCTTATGCCCTTATCCTGATTTCATTTTCTTTGTAACTCCTACCACTATCTGATATTATTTAGATGTTGATGTATTATTGCTTATTGCTTGTCTCCCTACTAAAATATAAGCTCTATGATGTCTGGGACTTTAGCTGTTTTGTTCATTGTTTTATCTCCACTATGTAGAAAAATGCCTAGTACATATATAGGGGTGCTCAGTATATATGAGTAAGTGAATGATTAAGTGAATGAATGATTATTTGCCTAAATCTTTGCTACTTCCTAATACTTAGGCTGCCTAGCTCTCTCCCTCCACATCCTAAGAATCAGAGTACTGCCAGGGTAGTATAATAGTCAAGAACACAGGCTTTGGAGTTAGGCTGACTTATTTTCTTAGTCTACAATTACATAGTTCTTAAACGATGTCACATTGCTCTCAGTACTTTAATGATATTAATGCATTTAATACTCATAACAGTCAATAAGAGGTAGGTTTTATAAATATTATTATTCCTATTTTAAAGATGAAGATATTGAGCAACAGATAGGCTAAGTAATTTGGCAGATCACACATCTAGTAAGAGTCAGAATTTGAACCCATGCAGTCTGCCACTTACCAACCATATAATTTCGAGTAAGTTCCTCTCTGATTTGGTTTCTTTGCCCACAAAAGTGGGCACAATAATTTCTACCACACAGAGTTGTAAACCTGAAATGAGATGATGTACATAAAGTTCTTAGTAGGGTTTCGGATCCACATAAGGCCTTACTAAAGGATAGTTGTTATCATTTTTGTCCAACTGCCTTGCCTTACCCTACATCTCAGTCAACTACGTGGACTGCCAAATATTACCCCCACCTGACTTTCGTGTCATTTTGAATGCCCTATATAGTCTGCTTGACTCTTCCTGAAGGCCTTTAATAATATACCCACTCATTCTGATACTCCATGGACAGCCCTGGCATGTGTCACCTCCACCCTTGATACCACTTTAGCTTGACCTAGGGTCAGTTTCAGAACTCCTCATTTCTACCCTTCCTTGTAAGATCTCACAACAAAATAATTATTAAAGTGAGAAGCAACAAAAATCCAGATGGCGTGACTTGTCTTTCAGTTCCTTTGGGTTCTCATTACATACTATAGTAACTCATAAGCTACAGCCTAAATTGACCTGGTGCAGTGCCCACTTTCATGAACTGCCCAGATCCACCTTCAATGAAGTCCTTCTTGTCATAGCTGCTAAGTGTCCTGGTGGTAGACAACCCTCAACTTTTAGCCCCTTCAGGGATTGCCTCAGCTGCTGACAGCCAACTGGGCCAAAAGGTGGTTTCCTTAATAACCTTCTGATGTCATCCATATTCAATGACAGATCAATGCAGGAATTCAAACTTGCAGCCTTTTTGGCTCAACTAAGTACAACTCTGAAGGGCCCTTCTAGCTCTAGTGCTCTCTGTGGGTTAGTAGAGGCTGTTATTGGAGCTGCATCATAGCTCAGCTTTTTCCTCTGCCAACTCTGGCTTCCTTTGCTCCTTTCCCCAGGTGTTGATCCCAAGAGCATGCCCTAATAAGCCTTCTGCTTCCTATGCTCTATCTCAGAGTCAGCTTCGCAGAAATTGCAGCCTGTAATACAAGGTCTAGAGCCTAATTCACTCACACTCATTGTCATGATCTCTAGATTCCTCCAGAAGCTATTAAACCCAGGATGCAAAATGGCCTCTCAGGGTTACAATTCCCTGGCCAATGCCCCAACTCATCCCCAATCATTTTTTACCTTTACTCAAAGGCATAACTAGTCTAGCCTGTCTGCTTACACAAGCACATAAATGAAGCCATAAAAACTATCTTCCTTGATGCACATTAATCCATTTGTTGCCTACTGCTCATCCTCCCAGCTCAGGGTTTCTCTTTCCTCAAGGAAGTGAGGCAGATCATCATGGGTTGCTACACAATGCTGGTTCTTTACTTTGACCTCTTAAGTCCTAGATGGAGTCATCAGCAAACAAGTTCATTTAACTATACGACCAAAGCAGACAAAGAGTCATTCATTAAGGGAATATAAGTAACCGGGTGCTTCACCTGTTTTGCAAAGCTGATACATTTATAAACATGCCCTTGGGCACGAGTCAGCTTCAAGGATACTCACTTTGGGAATAACATCTCAAACCACTTATTTTTCATGACCATAAGTGATATTTTGATCTGAGTAATCGTTAAAATACCTGTACTGTGAATGGCCCATAAAATCTTAATATGCTGCCTTGTATGTCAGATTTCCTAAACTACAACTGGGTGAACCTCACAGCTTCCATTGATCTTTACAAATAGATAAAACATCTACCCTACTTAAGTGTGCAGTACTGTTTGTCTGATAAGCTAATAAAATCATAAAGAGTAAAAATGCATTGGAGCATAACTGCTTATTTTTCTGTGGGAAGATGGTTTGCTCTCACAGCATGTAGCCTAATTCCTACAAAATAATTAAAGGAATACTTGACAGTCTATTGGTTTCTCATTAGTTTTGTCTTATTATGTTCCTTTGAAAATATTGTTTCATGTTTGATCTTAGCCTCTGTCTAGATATCTAAAATAGAGTTGGTATTGTTAGGCAGGCATAGGTACTGATCAATATTCTGTCCTTTATAGTGACAGATGATATGATTGATACTAACCTCAATCTAAATGGACAATTACAGCTGTAAAAACAGATGCTAATCTTTCAGGTCCATCCTAGCCATATGTTTTGATTCAAGGTACTGGGCACTTGGCAGAGATGCTGGGCATCTTGTGTTAGTCAGCCTCTGATCCCCTAGACTATCTGAAGATTATTTCTTAGAAGTTATGATTCGGTGCTAATGGGGCTAACTGCTTCTATTGCCTCCTAGGGTCCTACAACTCCTATGGATTATGCTCTTGAGATTTTTCTTTCGTGTACCAGATACTTATAATCACCTCATTTCAGTCCATCCCTCATAAAGTAGTTATATGGGTTACTCGGAATAGTAAATTGACAAGGGCTTTTAAAAAACATTCAGTATATTTAAAATTATGACTGTTAAAATTACTATAGGGGAAACTACTGCAGTCTAACACCTATCTATCCATAGGATCTCCAGATTTACTGGAGGAGAAAAAACTAAAACAGTGTGATGTTTGTTATCACTGAAATTGATTAAGTTATATGCCCACTCACATAATCTCAAAGTGAATTATGGGGGTCCTTGTTAAAATACAGTTCCCATTGCAAACTTATTTAATACCAATTTCTGGATTGGTGTTGGAGTCTGCATCATTAATAAGCTCCCCAGTGATTCTCATGCACATGAAATATTGAGAATCACTGCCCTAGAGGCTGATTATTTCAGCCAAGGCATGGTTCCTACAATGCCTCCACTGTGATTCTCTGTGTTTTGGAAGGAAATTGTGTCATGTAGTGACTATGATCACTGAAATGTGCGATTAATCATTATAATGATGGTGATGAAATTAATGCTCCACCCAGAGCTCCTTTAAGAACCTAATGCACCCATCCCCCAGCTGCTAACTCCGTCTTAACCCAGAACCAAGATTGGCTCTATTTTCTATTAAGCAGCTGTGAGTGTTGGCTCCTAATAGCTCACAGCTGCACTCTTCCCTCAAGAATTGTTTTCAGCCAATGAGAGCCACTTCATCCAGAGATACCCAGCAACACAACCAATGACTGACTGGTATGAAGTAGCAAAAGACCAACTCCTCTATGTTAAGGGAGATGACTCTGTGGTGCCACTTTTTTTTTCTCTAGAGCTCTACATAAAATCAGGAAGCCATCTCTTTGCTTAGCTTCCTTTCCTGCCTTTCCTGCTTCCTTCACTTCCTTCCCTAGAGGTTTCTCCTGAGAACACTCCCTCAATAAGAATCCCTGTCTCATTCTCTGCTTTTGAGGTTCTGTTACCTAAGGTACCATTGTTATTTAGCAGTTGAGGAGGATTTTTCAAGGAAATAGTTGTAAAAATAACAAAAGAGATTCTATGAATAAATGCTGAGATATATTTGTAGCAAGATTTAAAAGAAATGGGATGCTCATCCTCACTAGCTATCAGGGAAATGCAAATCAAAACCACAATGAGATATCACCTCACACCTGTGAGAATGGCTGTTATCAACAAGACAAGGAATAACAAGTGCTGGAGAGGGTGTGGAGAAAAAGGAACTCTGGTACACTGCTGGTGGGAGTGCAAACTGGTACAACCACTGTGGAAGGCAGTGTGGAGGTTCCTCAGAAAATTGGGAATGGAGCTACCATGTGACCTAGCAATCCCCCTTCTGGGGATCTACCCAAAAATCCTGAAAACCTTTGTCCACAAAGACTTATGGACCCCAATGTTCATCGCAGTGCTGTTCACAGTGGCCAAAACATGGAAACAACCCAAGTGCCCTGCAACAGATGACTGGATAAAGCAGCTGTGGTACATATACACAATGGAATATTACTCAGCTATAAGACAAGATGAAATATTGCCATTTGCAACAAAATGGATGGACCTGGAGATCATCATGCTTAGTGAAATAAGCCAGACAGAAAAAACAAAGAACTGTATGACTTCACTCATATGTGGAATATAAAACTGAAAGCAAAGAAAAAAGAAATGAAGAAACAAATAACCCATGGACACAATCAATAGTTTAATGTTTATTTGGGGACG
>PVJL010014167.1:0-29138 GCA_004026885.1 Lyroderma lyra | reverse complement strand
TGTGTGTGTGTGTGTGCGCATTGGGGGAGATTACCTCTTCTCAGAGCCCGGGTGATGCTCATGCTGGCCCAACAAGGCCCAACAATGGAGCATCTGCCCGAGGGTGTTGCCAAGGGCACAGAGGGTCTCCTGTCCAGGGGAACCCTTCTGGGGGGAAGCCTGGAGCTTTCCTAGGAGATGCTGGGAGCCGGACCCGGGCGCAGTTGCTCCGTGAAGGAGGCAGGGCAGCCACACGGCGGCTCCGTGCGGACTGCTGCACTCAGCGCGCACATCAAGGGGTCTTTGGGTCTTCAGACACAGAGTGGAGCTTGCTGAGGATGCAGACTGCCAGCTCTCCATCGCAGTGTGACTCAGAATCACTCAGGGAGTCGGTGAAAATGCAGAAGCCTGGGCCCTGCCATCCAGAGCCAGAGCAGGTCGGGGAGGCCCTGGGAGTCTGCTGCAGGGGGTCCATGCACCATGGTTTGTGACACATTGATGCAAACCCTTACGGTTTCCCCTAGAAAACACAGACAGCCTACCAGCCTCCTGCAAGGGCGAGGGTGGGGAAAGGGCCCTGTGCCCAGGATCCCTCTTCTTATTTCCCATGAGGCCTTGAGCTCTGAGCCTCAGTTTCCCTTTTAATTAATGGGGATACTAACTTGCTTGTGAACTTACTTTATAAGCTGCATTTTAATTTAATGTATTAATGTTCTCTATTCTGCCTTCTTCCAGAAAGTTTTAAGTGGCTTGCAAAAGTAGTACGAATTAGAAGGAAAAGAGAAAGAAAAGTTAAGAATAAGGACTCCGAAGTGAGAGCCAAAATGCAAGTCTGTGTTACATGTCAGCCACAAAATAGCCTCTGAGGTTCTGGTCTCTACTGGGCTGCACAGGAAAATCATCTGGGTGCTTTTAGGAACCCTGTAACCCCAGCCACAGTCCAGACTGCTCACATCGGGATCTGAGGGTGAGTGAGGTCCAATCACATGGATTTTAGGGCCCCTGGGGTTCCATTGTGTAGCCAGGGTTGAGAACCACTGGTTTAGATGCTATTCTGAATTCAGTTAAGGAATTCTGGGGCCTCTGCCCCTGTCCAACACAAACAGTTTCTTAATACATCTATCTTTGGTGTTCAGCTTTAATCTCATAAGGTGTTTTTGCTGAACTGGAAATGAAAACAGGCAAACGTGTGCCTTGGCGATGACTGAGACTTTGGGATCTTGGGGGCTCCTTTCCCAGCCATGCCCGAAGGTCACAGCCTCCAGTTAAATGTCTAAAGAGATGGCACCAAGTGGCCAATACTGCGACCAGCTGCCGGGTACTACTTTCCGTGCTGTGGATGGGCTGGGTGTTTTGACAGGTGGCCGTGTGTGGAATGCCTGTGGAATGTCACATCAAATCCCGAGCAGCTTATGGGAGGTCAGCGTGAAGAGCCATGAATACCACATGGCCAGGGAGTGAGTGAGGGGCTGGTCTGGCCATGGGCCCTGCCAGGTGGTGGGAGCTGCTGGGAGCCCGGCCTTAACCCTTTGTTGGACAACCCTTAAAAACTGCCCTGGCCCCTCTCAGTCTCATGGGTCAGAACTGGGGCCTGGGAATGGAGGGGAAAGGAGCAGAAGAATCACCTTGGGCACAGCTGAACCTGCAGCAGAGGATTCTGGGGGAATATAAACCACTCATCAGGGTGGTTCTGGGGAGGACCTGCCGCGGCTCCCTGGTCATCCTTAGGCACATCCAGGGAGCCTTCAAACTCCCCTCCAGCTGGGGCCAGACATCTGGGTCCACATAAAGGCATCTGGGGGTGACTAAAGGATGCCAAGGGACAGGCCCAGCTCTCCAATCTCTGGCAAGCCACTTCCTATCCCTGGCCTCCGTTTCCTCTGCAAATCATGGGAATCATAGGTTGGATCAGATCAATGGTTTCCCTGAAAGTATGGCTGGGCTGTATCTGGTTGGGGACCTTTTCAAAGATAGAGCTCGGGTTCCTTCTTTCCTGGAGATCCTGGTTCAGTGGTCCTGGGATGTGTCATTTAAAAAAATGGCCCAGAGGGACTGTGCTCTATAGGCAAGTATTGGAAGCCACTCGGCCAGGAGCTTCCTAAGGGGCAGCCCTTCCCTCTCTCTCACGCTTCAGATCTCTCTGGGGTCTGCTCCAGATACATGGTGATTGACTGATGCCGGCTCCTTCTGGAGCTGAAGACAAAGATGTCATCTTGCCCATCACCACTGCCTGACTTGTTTCTTCCCGCCACTGGCGTAACTGAAGGATGATGGAATGCGCTCTCCCTACGTAACAGGGAGGGCGTGCAGGCCCTCTGAGCACCTCCTCTGGGGCAGCCACTCTGCTGAGTGCTTGGTTTCCATCGCATACCCATGCATACCCAACTCACTGGTCCCCACAGCAACCCACGAGTCAGGGATGACTACCTCCCGTTTGTAGAAGAGGACACGGAGGCTCAGAAAGGTTAAGCAGTGTGCCCCATGGCCTCGGCAGGAAGTCTGGTCCAGATGTGTTTGCCTCACGGCCCACTGTGTGACCGAAGAAGGCAGGGCTGCCCTGTGGCGCATCAGGCACGGGGCACCGAGGGGCACCACTGGCCAGCCGCTCCCTGGTGTGGCCAGCCCGCAGAGCGGTGCCTGGGGGGCCTGGAGCTCCCTGGGCCTCCACTTCTTTCTCCGGAATGTCACCTTCCCCCTCATTTCCCTTTGCCCCACCTGTGTCTCTCCCTCTGCTGAGGACCGGGCTGTGTTGCCCAAAGTGTGTCAGTTACCTGGGGTACGTGAGGTGGGATTTTAGGTGAAAAGGTTTTTTATTAATTGTAAATTGGTGATTTTAATAATGTGATAGATGTTTCCTTTGGAAAACAAATTCATTTTCGGTAAAAATGCCTTTAAAGGAAAATACTCAGCAGTGAGAGTCTCAGGGGTTCCCTGGTGGTGGAGTGGCTGGGCTTCGGCGCTCTCACCGCCATGGCCTGGGTTTGATCCCCGCTCAGGGAACCAAAAAAAAAAATGAGAGTCTCAATGAGGACGAGGGTCTGTGAATGGTCTGAGCTTGCTAACACTGGTCAAATGCAAATTTCCAGGCCCTGTGCATCCTTCATGGGCAGCTGGCACCCCACCTCCTGGGTACATCTTCCCCACCTCCCAGTTCATGGAGGTGCTGGTGGATGTTTAACAACCAGCTCGGGTCAGGGGAGGCCCTGGTCCGCAGCACTCACCAGCTCCTGGGGTGTGAATATTCTCCCCACGGCCAGTTTCAGGCCGGCGGTTCCCGGGAGCTGGTGCAGGCCGCTCTAGCACGCCCTGCTTGCAGCCCACACCAGCCTCTCCTCTCGTGCAGCTCAGTCCTCAGTGCCTTTCAGTACGTCATAGATGTGTGCATCTTCCCTTCCTCCAGATCACTCCCCAAGAACGTAAGCTTCTCTCATCTCCCTCAAAGTACCCACACATAGCAAATGCTCGATAAGGTCTGGCTATGATCATTGGTAATATTGGTACTATTTGTACTATTGCAGGTATCCCCTGCCTGCTTGCTGATTGCCTGAGAAGTTATCTTTACCTCCTCACTGGAAACATCCACTAGTCCAGATTCATATCCACCTCTCTGAGTGGAATTCCTGTGGATGTGACATTTGGAGTAGGTGAGTTCTTGACATTTACAAGCTGTGTGTCCTTGGGCAAGTCACTCAACCTCTCTGTGTCTGACCTTCCTCATTTGAAAAATGAAGATAACAGTATCTACTGAGTAGATTCGTTAAAAGGATCCTTAAAAGTAGTTTTTGAAAGGACTGAATCAGTTAAAATGGAAAGTGCTGGCGAGTGTACGTAAGTGTTATTGGCGTTAATGGTGCAGGCATTCACCCTAGCTTGCTGACGACTGAGTGCCTCTCCTGCTTTCCTGACCTAGGCCTTCCTACCCCTGTGGGCGGCACGCCTGGAGCCCCCCGTGTGGCTGAGGTGGTGGCGGCAGGGCCTTGGCTGACCTGTAGTTACCCTTCTTGGAGGCGACGTGCAGCGGGAGCATGCCGTCCTTGTTGGCTTTGTTGGCGTCCGCGCCCTGCGACAGCAGAAACTCCACCACCAACTCGTGCTCGTTCTTGCAGGCCTCATAGAGGGCCGACGCGCTGTCGCTGGCCTGCGTGTTGATATCAGCGCCTGGCGAGGGAGAGGCAGATCCGTGAGTGCTCAGGATGGTCACTGTCCCTCATGTAACACACACATCCAACTGGGCCGGTCACCATGACACAATGGATCATTTAATAATGACCCTTAGAAAGGTCCTGCTGGAGGACCCCCAGCTCCCTTCTGCGACACTGAGACCCTGGGGCCTGCCAATCTGAGCAGAGGTCTCTCAGTCAGCTGACCAGATGTCCAATTTTAAATGGGACAGAAAACAATGGTCCTGTCCCGTTTCAAACGGTACACATGGTCGGCCTAGTCTCACTGGGCAAAATTCAGGGAGTCAGTGGGCTGACGCAGAGCTGGTCATTGTTTCCTGTCCCGTTTAACACAGGACATCTGGTCAGCCCAACTCCTAGAGGCAAAAGGCTACCATGAGGATGCTTGCATTTACTGAGCACTTACTACGTGCCGGGCCCTGTGCTTTACATGTGCTGTCTCTTCAAATCCACAACATAGCCTCGTGGGATCAGTTCTACTCTTATCTCTGTGTGATGGACAAGGACACTGAAGCACAGAAAACCTGTGCAAGTTGCCCAGACCACCCCACTCATAAAGAAAGAGCCAAACTTGAACCCAAATGGTCTGATGCAGAGGCAACACTCTTAACCTAACTCCACATGTAAGGATTCGGGCCCTCACAGCTCTTAGAGAGTACAGAGCCGCCTAATAAAGAAAAATCCTGAGGACTTCATGAATGAGATTTGCACTTCTTTGCCTTCCATTCCCAGGAAGAAGAGAGGAATCACTTCCCGTCTTCTCTGAAGAAAACGCTCCACCATGCTGACAGGAGGTGACAGTCCCCCTTCAGCCCAATCTCCTACACCTTCTCCATCTCCTGGTGGTGATGGAGAGACCGGCTGTGCGCTCAGGTTTCTCTGCAAAAAGAGGTGCAGCCTGTTCACCAGTCCCTCCTTCTGGAAGGAGACAGAACTGAGGCAGCAGTGGAATGTCAGTAAGGGCTGACATCAAAAGCATCTGTTAACCACAGCTCCCCTCTCTGTGTGCGTTGTGCTCATCTCAGGCTTTCTGGGAATTTTTCATTTCTGTTGATTGGTTTCTGGTCTAGGGGAATGAATGAAGGCTTTTGTGATGGACAGGGACCAGTTGAAGTGTCTGTTTCATGGCTTATCGCCTCTGTGGCCTTTAGGAGTCTCATTTCCTCAGCTGTTGGCCAAGAATAACAGTATCCACCAACCAGAGTCACTGAGACAAGTAGTAAGTAAATGCCTGCTATGGACTGAATGTTTGTGTCCCTCACCTGCCCCCGCCAAATACATATGTTGAAAACTAACCCAAAGTGTTGGTGTTAGAGGTAGGGCCTGTTAGGCCACGAGGGTGGATCCCTCATGAATAGGATTTGTGCCCTTATAAATGGGCACTTTTTCAACATACGAGGGCCCAGCAAGAAGACTGCTATCTATGAACCAGCAGGTGGGACCTCGCCAGTTACTGAATCTGCCGGCACCTTGATCTGGGACTTCCAGCCTCCAGAACAGTGAGAGATAAGCTCTTATCATGTCTATGAGCCACCCAGCCTGTGGTGTTTAGCTATGGCCTCCAAATGAATGATGCCCATCTCCCTGAACAGAGCCTGGCCCAGACCAGAGGAGAGGCTCAGCAAAGGGCAGTCTCCAGGGTGGAGGGGCCTCAGCACACGGGCTGATTCTGCCCCCCAGCCGGAGGACAAGTCAGCCAGCAGTTCTAACACGAGGACCTCTGAAGTCAGGCACCCTGGAAGCCTGGACCTCACCAGCAAAGTCACCCGCTCACACAAGAAAAAATATTTGGATTGAACATGGACTCGGCCCACAAAGGGAGCAGACCCTGACTCAGTGTCGGCAGGAGAGCGTGGCAGATGTCTGCTCCCCGCCCGCTGAGCACCCTGCCCTTTGCCGGGGCTCCCAGGACCCTGCCTGTGCCCCTTTGTTCCCAAGCTGGCCAGTTCACATTTGTCCGTGGCTGCAAAGAACTGCTCAGGCACTCAGTGCTGAGTAAGTGGACACTCGGTAGAGCAAAGCCCCTCCATGGCCATTTGGAGGCCTGGGCAGTGTGGCTGAGTGCACAGAACGTGCAGTTTGGGGTCAGATGACTGTGCCCAGTTGTTTAACTTCTGAGCCTCAGTCTTCTCATCTACAAAATGAGATGGGGACACTCCCTATTTCCTTTGACTTGGGGGAAACCCCATTGGCCTAATCTGGGTTCACACTTAGCAGTGTCTCACACACAGCAGGTCCTCAACAAATCATTCCAACTCTGCCTCAGGGTCTGGCTTACCTCTGGCCTCTCTAGAGAAGGAGGGTCCCTTCCCAAGGAGAGAGAGGAAAAAATCAAAGGTCTTCTTGAAAGAGATCAGAATATAATGCCCTTTACCCAAGAGAACGTCTGCCATTGTCTCGGAGTCTTTTGCTACTGGGACATCATGATGCAGACGATGTTATTTTATTTTGTTCCTTTTTAGTAAACAAAGATTTTTCGCAGGCAAAGAGTGCAGTGACCTGGGTTCAAATTCTGACTCTGCCACTAGTTTGCCGTGTGACTCTGGACAACTCACTTTCCCATCCTGGTCCTCGGTTTCATCACCTGCAAAATGGGGAGGTGATCTAGAGTTGTCTGGGGTTCCTTCTGGCCCTGAAATGTGCACAGTGGAAGGAGAAGTGGTTGGGGTGTCATGATACCAGGAGTCTGGCTAGTTCTTGCACAAATTTGCTAGAGGACCACTTCCCCTTTCTGGGCCTCAGATTCCTCATTTGTAAAACAAGGATGTTGGACTAGATTAGACACGACACGTAGATGGCACGTGTGCCACTCCTTCCCAAATTTGTTGCTAATTGCAGGCATTGCTGGTGGATCTCACCATGTCGCCTGCTGAGCCCCAACACAGCTTCAGAGTCCTTCTCAACACAGAGCTCCAAGAAGCTCCCATCACGTGATCGGAATATGCCCACAAGATGACACCTAAACTCACCTGTCCCAGAGCTGACCTCTGAGGTCTTCCCCAGCCGTGCCCCTCAGGGACCCTGAGTACTCACCGTGCTTGGCCAGGAATCTCAGTGCCTCCAGCTGCCCACTCTGGGCGGCCACAAACAAGGGGGTGATGCCGTAGGCGTTCTTGGACTCCACCTTGGCGCCGCCGCTCACCAGGATCTCCATGACCTCCAGGTCGTTGCGGGAAACAGACTCGTGCAAAGCCGTCCAGCCGCGGTTGCAGCGGTGGTTGGTGTCTGCGCGGTACTGCACCAGAATGCGCACCGCCTCCACGTTCTTGCGCTCGCAGGCTGTGCCCAGGCAGAAAAGCCAGAGGTCAGCAGGGCCCCTGGCGGGACCCGGTTAGCCAAGACTTCCTTCGTTTGCCTGCCCGTTCTCTCCGTCACTCATCGGCCGGTCATTCACCAAATAGCCATTGGATCGGCACTGGGTTTCAGTCTCCACATTAAACCTAGGCTGTACCACTAGAAGTAATAGTAACACAGTAGACTCTCCACGGACCGGCACTCACGCAACCGATACTCTGAAGCCACCGGCACAATGTTTTTTTGAAGTTTTGCCGGTTGCTTGAGGTCCGGTCTGTGGAGAGTCTACTTACATTTACCCGGCATCCACCAGTCCCCATCGGCGCCGGTTAGCGGAGAGTGTACTGTCCTACTATTAGCTGTAGCACTTGATGGCGCGCACATAGCACTGGTATGTGCCAGGCACTCTGTTCTAAGCACTTCACATGATGAACCAGCACTTTCATGCTCCCAACCATTCTATCCCCTTTCACAGATGAGGAAAGTGAGGCACAGAGAGGTTAAGTGACTTGCCCAAGGTCACACAGATAGTAAATGGCAGAACTGGGATTCAAACTCAGGTCGCTGGGTCCACGGTCTCCGTCCTCTAAAATGTTCCAGGATGCCCCCGTCTCATCTCCCTCTCTAGTGTTGCCGGCTTCCATCCTCCACATGGCCAAGGCCAGCAGAGGAGGACTCTGCCATATTCCTGCTCAAAAACCCTCCCCAAAGTCTACTCACTTAATTTGAGGTAAAATTTATTTCCGAGTACGGCTCGTCAGGTCTTTCTCAACCTGCCCAAACCCGCTTTTGAACCTCCTCTCTCTGTAGCCAAGCTTGTCCAGCCCCTGGCCGGCGGGCCGCCTGCGGCCCAGGACGGCTTTGAACGTGGCCCAACATAAACTCGTAAACTTCCTTAAAACATTATAAGATTTTTTTTTCAATTTCTTTTTTAAGCTCATCAGCTATCATTTTAGTGTTAGTGTATTTTATGGGTGGCCCAAGAAAACTCTTTTTTTCCCAATGTGGCCCAGGAAGCCAAAGGTTGGACACCCCCTAAATTCTGGCCAGAGCACTCTTGGCTCTGGCCAGAATTATCACCAGGGAGGCTGGGCACTTGCTTAAATTAACCACCTCTGGAAGCTTCTCTGAGTCAGTCATGGGGGTGGTGAGAAGGAAGGGGGTGCTGCCTGTGTTGTGTTTCAAACAGGACCCCAGGCGAAGCTCCCCGCCTCTTGGTTCCCTCACCTGTAAAGCAGAGGTAACAAAACTCTGCTGAGAGGATGCTGTGGGAACGATGAGTGAGGTAGTGCATGGAAGGTTCTAGCATGGTGCTTGACATATAGTTGGAGCTCATGTATGACCAGGGCCCAAGGTTTGGCTTTGCATTACCCAGCATCCTGGGAGCTCTCCCTGGGACGGCCAAGGCTCCAGGTGACGGCTCTGGTGGCCGGGCGGACGTGAGTTCTGGGGGATGCTTCCGCTGCAGGTCTGCGGTGGGCCCAGTTACCAGCTCCCCAGTCCTGCTGCCTACAGAATGTTCCAGGTGCTGGATACCAGCCAGACACATGGGAAATAGGGGATTTCTGTAGTTTCTCAGTGTAAAGGGCCTCTCATTTTTGCAAGTCCCAGCGCTGTTTGCTTAAGTGTGTAGGCACGAACTAGGTGCTTTATAATGTAGTAGTTCCCAGTGTGGTGCCGGCTTCCTGAGTTTAAGTCCCAGGTCTGCCCTGGCGGATGATCCTGGGTACCTCATTTCAGGTCTCTGTGCCTTAGGTCCCCATCTGTAAAACAGGGGTACTAGTAGTGCCTACCTCTTACGTAGGTAGCTATGAGGGGCAGTAAAAGGACAGTGCCTGGCATATGCAGAGGGTGCCAAAAAAGCATCTACACATTTTAAGGTCAAAATTGTATTAAAATTGTAATACTCAATGTATACCAATAATGAAAGATGACTACAAGTCACATTTGACTTCTGAAATTCCAAGAGCTGCTCAAAGTGGTTCTCATCAGTGTCCAGACACTTCTGCATGAGCGACATGAACCAAAGTGCCCACTGGTGTCACTGCACATGCCGTTTCAATTTCTTCCTCAAGTACCTACCGCCAGCATCGCTGGTTCTCTACGGTACACCCCATCCTTTAAGGTCCCCCATGGGTAGAAGTCAGGGGTGTTAAGTCAGGAGAACGTGGGGGAAATTCAACCAATGTTCTCGAATTGCATATAGCACTACAAAATGGTCTTGTGCTCCTCTGACAGGCCTGCTTCTGCCATTTTCTTTGACTGTCCTACCTGTCACATGGTGACGCTAGCATTCATTTGATTAATGCCATCTTCTGAGCAAATGTCATACTACACTTTGCTACTATAATTTAATTCAACTTCGAAAAGCAATACATAGGTAACATCTCTTAAAATGTATATGCATTTTTTGGCACCCCTGGCAGAAAGCACTCAATAAATGCCACTGTTCAGATTTCATGTGTTCAGATTTTGACTCTTGGTACTTTCTAGGGCAGCCAGTGCCCTTGGATGATGGCATCCAGAGCTTTTAGTTTTCTGAAACATCGCAGAGGTGCAAATTCTCTCACACCTCTTTGCCTTAGCTTATTCTGTCCCCCAGCCAGTCCAGTTGGCAAATCCCTCCTGTGCAGGCTCAGCTCAGGCAGCCCCTCCTGTGGGTGCCCTTCTCCCAGGTCAGGGCGCCTCCCCTGTGCTACCAGGTGCCTTGAACCAAACTCTTCATCACCCTTAGCTGACTGCTGTCTCTGTGAGTTGATGCCCACTGGACTGGGACCATATCTTTTCATTTTTGAGCTCTCAGAGCTCTGCAACGTGCTTGGCCCATGCAAGGACTTGGGGAATGTTGACCAAATATGGGCACAAATGAATGATTCAATCACCCGTGATACATCCGAGTGAGGGCCCATCTTCAAATCAGAGTCCCTGGCGAGGTGGGAGTGGGTGGCAGGTGGGGTTTGCTTATGTACCTCGGGAGCAATGCTCCCATTGCCCTCCTAGTTTCTGGACCCTTCTTCCAGGACTCAGCAGGGGGACTCACCTTTGTAGAGTGGTGTCTCTCGGGACTTATTGGAGATGTCAGGCTCGGCCCCAGCCTGGAGCAGGGATTGGAGGCAGTCCAGGTGTCCCCTGCACGTCGCCAGGTAAAGGGCCGTTTCCTCTTGCAGGGTGCGTTGGTCGATGGTTGCCGGGTATGCTGGGGAGGAGAGAGGGGGGCATTCATGAAGGAGGAAGATACCGGCCTCCTCTCCAGCACGGGAGTGGTCTTGATTTCCTCCCAACCCCAAGGACACGCCTGTGTCTAATCCGCCTAGATTTACCACCCAGACTGCGTCATCTTGGCCCTGGACGCAGTAACTTTCCCAGGGCTGTTCAGCTTCCTGGTCATATTAATCCAGCTTGGATGCCACCTCCACTGGGAAGCCTTCCCTGGATGAACCCCCTCCTTCTCCGAATGACCCGGTCCCTTCCCTTACATTCCCCCCAACCACTGCCAGAAGCCCAGTCTCATGCAGCTGGTTCTGCCGTGGGGTGCAGCAGGCTGCCGGGGTTCGCACGGCCTGCAGGGGTTCCCTGTCCCCATCTGGCCTGGCGGGGGATGCCGAGGCTCAGAGAGCAGGCATAATTTGCCCAGGGTCCCACATCTGCGGGGGCCAGGTTTGGTGGGCACAGGTACAGCTGCAGAATTCTCACCTATCCATATAAGCCCCTGGAACATTCTAGAATAAGCTGGCAATGGCTCTGCCCAAAGTCAGCCCTCTCTCTCCTGTCCTGAGAGGTCTCGGGAGGTGGGAGGGCGGGGAGGGTTGTTGGAGTTATTTCCCCTTTCCCGACTTGATGACTTGCACTCTGCAAGGAAGGTGACAACCTTGCCCGGCCCTCCTCGCCCAGGTTGTTGTGGGTCAAAGAACACGAAGCTCCTGGAGGAAGGGCACTTGCCCCTGGGTCCCCACCTCTGGCTGCACCCACAGCGGCCGCCTCACCTCGCTGCAGGGCCTTCAGGCAGCTCTCCCGGCCGTAGTAGGCCGCCTCGTGCAGCGGCAGCCAGCCCTCCTTGTTGGGCTCGGCGAGGTTCTTCCCCGCCTTGATCATCGCCTTCAAGGTCCCTTCGTCGTCTTCCTTGATGGCCTTTAGCACAGGGTCCACGGGCCTGTGAGAGCAAGGAGCGGGCCACTCCTCAGCCCCCGGGCAGGGCCGAGGCAGGGCCGAGGCAGGGCCGGGCAGCCTCTCCCAGGGAGAACACGGGGCTGCTGGTGGCCAGAGGTGGGGCCAGCTGTAGGCCACTCTGCCCTGCTTGTGCCTGCTTGTCCCTGCTTGTCCCTGCTTGTCCCTGCTGGTCTGGACAGGTGCTCAATCCCCCTGCAGCCAGTGTCTTCTGCAATAAGGAGAATACTCTTTCCTAACCCACGTGGGTGTGCCCTGGGGACTCGCCACAACCTCGGCCATGGTCTTGGGAAAATGTGGGGGATCTGCCTCAAGCCTTAGCAGGGTTCCAGTTCCACCTTTAATCTCAAGGTCAGGCACCATGTAAAGAAAATCTACCAGAAATGGCTTGAAACATGGCAAGCTCCTTTACTTCCAAATATGGAAGACAAGGGTCCCTTTTAGATAGAACTCCGGTGGCTGAAAGAGAATTAGGGGACTCTTCTGTCCCTGTGGTTTCCAGTGGCTGCACCTAATGGTACACCAAGACCACTGCCACCCAGGGGACTCGGGCATGCAGTGCCAGCCTCCAAAGGGACGGATAACTGACCTCACGGTGGGTATTAGCGACACTGAAATACCTTCCCTGAGCTCAGCGCTCCGCGTGACCATGCACCTCCACCTTTGGGGCACAGACCCCTCGGGGGGGACCTCCACGGTGAGCATCTCTCTGGGGTCTCTCCAACTCCCCTCCTTGCTCCTGACCCTTATCCTCACTACCAGAATTTGTAGCTGCTGCCATAAATGCTAGAAGGATGAATAAATTTGAAGCCTTTAAAAACTGCTGAATGTCAAAAAGAATTCAAGGCTAATGCAAATGATAACTTCTTTGCTTGACTCTTTATAGCCACTTCATTTGTTCACTCATTCATTCATTCACGCATTCACTGAGCTCCCGTCCCCGCATCCTGGGGGAGTTGGTGAGGACTACGACTCCTGCGGCTCCCAGGCCCAGTCCTGGGGAACATTCCGCATAGCTGGCCCCATTTCCCAGGTGGAGAAGCGAGACAGGGTCCTCACCCCTGTCAGGGGCCAGGACAGGCCCCGAGGGTCCACAGGGCCAGCCCCTTTGCCCTCCCACCCTTCCTCCAGGGTGAGTTTCCTCCTGACTCAGCCTCCGGATTGTTAATAGCTTCAGAGCATAGATGCCGGCTAAGTCACAGACCCTGCAAGGACGATGGGCAACTGACCAGATGAGCCCTGAAGTCCCTGCCAACGCCATCACTGTCACCTCGGTGAGTTCCTCTTGTGAGTGGCCAGAGCAGCCCCTGCCTGGAAGAGCTGCTGTGGGACCCCAGCTGACATGGAGCGGAGGCAGGCTGGCTGTCCCTGTGGCCCTGGGGGTGTGCAGTGTCAGGAGGACACTCTCAGGACCCGCCCCTCAGCTTGGGTCCCCTCCAGCTGTGGTGCAAGGACCCTGGGGCTCTCGAGAGCACCCGCTGAAGGCTTGCTCAGTCAAAGTCCCCGCCCTGAGGGCGGGGGTGGCTGCTGTGGCATCAAGCCATCAGGGACGAACGGAGCTGGACAGGATCCTAGAGGGCAGTCTGTCCCCTCCAACCTCTTTCACAGGGAAGGGACACTCAGAGAGGCACAGCGACTCA
The DNA here is from genome assembly GCA_004026885.1 of Lyroderma lyra. NCBI lineage: Eukaryota > Metazoa > Chordata > Mammalia > Chiroptera > Megadermatidae > Lyroderma > Lyroderma lyra. The sequence continues at coordinate 15,880 of PVJL010014167.1, read as the reverse complement.
AAGGGATTCACCCAGGAAGCAGCAGCAGCGCTGAGGGCAGAATCGGGGGCTCCCTCCTCCACCAGGTCCAAATCCCACCTGCAGTACCAAGGAAGTGGGGGGCGGAAGCAGAGCACCCGCCAACTGCCTCCTCCTCCCCTCTCTGCAGCAGAACTGAGCAAGGAAATGGGAGTTCCGGCGACGGGGCCCCTCTCTTGCTTTTAGCTGCTTCTGGGGTCAATATGGGGAGCAGAGAAGCTAACAGCATTGTGATCTTTCCGAAGAACACACCTAGCCCAGCACCCTGGAGCCATGCACACAGAACCCCTCCTGCAGCTCGGCACTTAGCAAATAAAGGCAACGAAGCAAGACAACCCCCGACCCTGCGGTGATGGCGGGGGGACACTGAGATGAACAGGGTATGTCTCTGTACGGCTGACTCATGGGACTCAGCTCTGTGCTCCTCGGGGCCTCTGGGGTCCTGCGCTGGCCCCCCAGGCTCCCTGTTGCTGGGTCCCCAGATGCAGAGGCCACTGCAGCACACAGGCTTGTTCTGGGGACTTCGAAGGGTTAATCACCATCACAGCCTGGCAGTTGCTCGAAGACCAAGTCTGTGACCACCAAGCTGGCTCAGCAGGAGCGGCTGGGTCTCAGGGGCACACACCTGGGAGGTGCCTCCAGAGTGTCCCCTTTCCTGGGGTCCAGGGGCCTGCTTCCCACCCCCTACCCCCACCAACCCTGTTTGGGGGAGTGAGCTTGGACGGCCTCGGGGGCGGGCCGGGGGTCACTTACGCCAGCTGGGAGTTCTTGTTTCGGTTGTATTTCTGCATGACCCCTTGGAACAGACCCATGGGGGCCGAGGCCGGCGGGCTCTCGGGAGGCGCTGTCGACCTGGAGGGTGCAGGGCAGGAGTGAAAGAGGGAAAAATACTCTGCATAGGAGAAGCGGGTCATGGCCAGAGGCAGGAACGAGGATGGAGGGCGAGCGAGGGAGAGAGACTGACAGACAGACGCAGGGCTCTGAACCAAAGCAGATGGCCGGGTCCTCTCTGTGTGCTGGACACAGCTGCTGTGTCTCGGGATTATTTTTGGCCCTCGGAGGAAGCCCTGGGAGATTTAAATGACCATATAAGACAACAATGAGGTTAACCTCACCCCCACTCCTGCGGTCCCCCTCCCCAGCCAACCACGCAGGAGGCAGATACAGAGCAAGGTGACATTCTTCACCCAGGAGGATGTGAGGAGTGTCAGCGGCAGGTCCTGGGTCCTAACGAGGATGCATAAGAGCTCCATGGGGGAGGGGAAAAGGGAAACAAAGCTGGAGAGCCGAGCAGGGTGTGTGCCCTCACCCCCACCTTGCTAACTCCTCATTAGAGGGGCATGTGTCCCCGGGTCAGGAACGAACAATATAAAGGTGACCGCAAAAGGGCGCTCCAGAAAGCTCATCGGGGCCCGGGCTTGGAGTCTCACGGACACTGGGGCAAATCTCGGCTCTGGCACTCCCTGGCCTGTGACCTTGGACAGGTTAAAGTTCTGCGGGCTTTGGTTTCTAGAACCGTCCAGTCTCAGAGGGCTGGTGAGGCTTGAGTGAGTGAATGGTATAAAGTGCGTTGCAGGGGGCCAGGCATAGAGGTACTGAACCATTCATTTTATCATGAATTTTGCCTCTCTGAGCCTCAGTTTCCCCACCCCATTGGGCTGTTTTGGAGATGGAAGGGGTGAAACGAAGTGTGATGACCACTGCACTGCTGCTGTGGCCATGGAGCCTTTGCTGAAACGAACTTGTGTGGAAACTCAGCATGTCAAACAGACCTGAGAGACCATCCTGGGAAGTGGGTGCAAAGCCTGGTCCTGCCAGGGCCCCTCCCCACCGGCCCCGAAACCCCCTGGGTTGAGCATTATCATATGCGCTTGCTCCTGGCCCTGGGAAGAGGAGAGCAATTGTGGGGGGGCCCCCGCTGCCCTCACCCCTGGGCCAGGCGTGGCCTTTTTAAAAATCTATCACTTGAATTTTATTACAGGTTACTAAGTTCCAAGGCACATCACCGTGCTCTGTATAAAGGACAGACCTGGCGGGCTGCTCATGCCTAGCGCTTCTCCCTCCTGCTCAGAGGCATCCGTACGTCAATAAAAGCAAAAACAAACAGCGCGGACGACCTGACACATCCCGGGCAGTAGAAACAACCCCAAACACACCACCTCACAGGGCTTCGGTGTTCTTAGCAAGGCAGTGAGCCCTGATAAATCCCTGCCCACCCCCCGAAAACTAGGCCCTATCTCTGATGGTGTAGTAATAACAACAGCAGCAATGTGACAGTCAGGCCGTGCGGGTAGCAGCGACACCCCCGTGACTGTGCCTCACGCCCATCCTCCCCACCAGCAGGATGAAGGCAAGGGGTGCACTGAATTCGGTTCAACACATTCCCAACGTGGGCACATGGCCCATGCCAGGGCCTGGGGATGCACAAAAATAAGGACAGTTCTTTTTGTCGATTCTCAAAATGTTTGGGGGCCAGTGGGGCGGGAGGCAAGGACACACACACACAACCGCAGAGCTGGAGCTGCAGGCGGGGGCTGGGAGAGGGGCAGGAGCACGCATTCTGGAAGCCCCAGAGTTGGTGGTCAACTGGGTCCTCCGGTGGGGAGGGGCAGGGTGAGTGCCCAGAGCTGCTGAGCCTGGGGTCTCCAGCTGGAGGGGGCGTCCGGCCCCTGGCTGGGTTTTGTGCTCTTTCTGTGCAAGGCTGCAGGCCCCACATTTCCTCAGGCCCAGAGCAGGGGAATTTCCACCCAGAAAGCCACCTGGGCTGAGTCATCAGAAGTGAGAGGAACCTGGTCGGATGTGGGCGCAGGTCTTGCCCTGGAGGAGGCTCAGGTAGGACCCCACCCTACCACCCCAGCCAGGTCAGGGGTCAGGAGTGCAGCACCGTCACCCAGCTCCCACGGGCCCTGTCCCAGAGTCCAGGTGTCCTGGCTTCAGACATCTGTCAGTCTCCATGAGACTGGGGACCGAGGCTGTGATGACAATGCCCATTCGCTTCTCCGTGAGCCCTGTCTGAGCTCATAAGGAGCTCAGGCCAGCCCCGGGAACGGTGTTAAGTTGGGCAGGGCCTGGCTGACTGAAGGTAGCAGGCGGGCATCTTAACAGGGGAGGGAACTAAGAAATGTAAGAGTCCGCACGTGCCCACCGCCGTGCCGGGATCCCATATTTGTCCTCATCTGGTCCTCACACTCACCCTGTGTCAAGCACAGCTGTCATGAGTACAGCGCCTGGCACACAGTAGGCACTTGATAAGTTTAAGTGAATGAAACAAAGCAAACAAAGAAAAAGCCTTTAAAGGGGTGGCAGCCTGTATGGTAATCTTGGTGCTGTGTGGCTGCAGGCCAAGACCTCAGATTCCTGGAGAACCAGTCCCCTGCCCTCTTGGGTAGAGACAGGAAGGGCTCACATGGCACAGCTACCTCCACCCATGAGAGTCCTGTTTCTCTGTCACCCACTGGCCAATCCATCCTTTTGGAGCTGCCCAGAGAGGAATCACATGTAGATGACAGGAATTCCAGCTGTAGCAACTTCTGCCCATCCGTAGCCGAGATTTGTTGAACACTTGCTATGTGCCAAGCCTTGTGAGAACCACAGGACACAAATCATCTCATTTCATCCTCTAGTCCATTTTGTGAAGATGTAATGGGATCCCTTTTGCAGATGAGGAAACTGAGGCTCAAAACGATTTGCTTCCTCTAGTCTGCTCGGTGAACTCCTATTCGTCCTGTAAAGCCCACCACCTTGACTCAGCGAATAGACCCTTTCTGCATCCCTCTGAAACAGGGGCTAGTTCCTTTGCTGCATCCTTCCTGTTGGGTCATCACCTCTGTGCCTTTACCCTCATTAGACTGCAAGCGTGGGGAAGGCCCAGGCCTGATTCATATCCAGGTGCCAAGAGGATACCTGGCACGTGGGAAGTGTACCGTAAGTGCGGGCGGCCCGATTTAATTGTTTATAGCTGTGTATACATCAGCCCAAACAAGTTCCTGCTCATGCTTTCTGCCTTTGTCCTCTTAGAAATCTAATTTTAAATAAAATGCAGAAGTTCAAAGACTGTGAAGACCCAGCTTCCTGCCCCAGCTCTGGCTAGTCCATCGTAGTAACCTTGGGCTCCCTGTTTCATGAGTGCATGAACCCTACTTCTCCACGGGACCGGAAGCTGGGGCTTCCTCTCAGCGGGCACATGATCCTCCTGCATGTTTCAAACCTCATTTCTTACGTTGTGGTGGGAGAGAAGCAAACGGGAATACGGCCCTCCAGGGGGACATCAGAGTTTCTCTGGGCTGCTGACCTGGCTTTCGTTTCTGGGAGCCCAAAGACTCAGTGGACCTTTATTTCCACAGTCACCATTTTGGTCACAAGATGATAACAATAACTTACATCTCTCGGGAATTTTATTGGTTTCAAAGTGTATTTATTTGCCCAACAGCATTGAGTAGGCACCTAAAATGATCCAGGCTCTTTGCTGGGCACCGAGGGTACAAAGCTGAGCAATAGCTCCTCCTTGTCCTCAAGGAGGTCATACATTGTAGTTGGGGACAGTCTCAGGAGGCCAGAGAATGGGTCATCCTCGGTGACACAAAAGCTTGTCCATGAGGTGGGTACTTTGGTACTCAGGGAGGTGGTGGGGGGAGGTCAACTTGAGCCACAGATGTGGGGAGGGCTCCAACACCCACCTCCTCTTATTTGGTCTCATAAGAACCCTGCAAAGTGAGCTCAGCAAGTTTTTGTTATTGCTGTTTTAGGGATAAGACTGTTGGGGCTCAGAAAGGTTAACTAACTTGCCTAAGGTCACACAGCCAGTAAGACAGACGAAGGATTCAAACCTCCAAACCTACTTCTCTTTCCACTCTGCTCTGCTGCCTCTTTATTCATTCTTTATTCACCCATTCATTCGCTCCACATGCAGGGCTTGCCGTGGGTCAGGCGCTGGGTGCGGGGCACGGGCTTCCCAGGAAGTAAGACGGGGGAAGCCCCTGTCCTCAGGAGTTCACAGATTAATGGCAGAAACGTAGGAATTCTAAGTCACAGTCAAGGCCTCGGAGGAAACAACCAAGGGAGTAAGAGGGGCCACCTACTTGACCTGGGAGGGTGGTCAGGCAGGATTTGCTTCCGAGTTACTCTGAGACCTGAGGGATGAGAAGGAGCCAACACTATGGAGCCCCTGGGGCCATGTAGGAAGTCCTGTTCCTACACCTCCTGTGGGTCTGTTTGGGTGGAAACTGTGACATTTAGGGTGAATGAGGACTCTATCAGGTCCTGACTTGCTGTAACCTGTGATGGGCTTGTGAGCCCAAGACTGCATGTCTTTTGTCTTCGGGGCCCCCGAATCTCTGTGGGCAGGAGGCGGATGTAACGAGACCCAAACCCCGCTCCCAGGTGGAGGAGGGAGAGGAAGCAGAAAGCAGCCTTTGCAGAACAGCAGCGCCGGTTAGGGGTCTGAACTTCAGAACGAACAGACTTTGGTTCAGTTCCTGGCCCTGCTGTGCGTGCTTTGTCACGTGTAAATGGGCACAGAAATCCCCAGCTTGCGTGGCTTTGTCAGGCATCAGTGGATGTCTGTGTGCCAGCACACGGGAAGCACTCCGTGCGTGTAGAGGAAGGAGGAGAGTTACATTAAAAATCACATTAATGGGATTTCCTTCCCCAGCAGGGCCCGAGCCCCGCCTCCTTTTAGAGTTGAAAGGGCAGAATTGAACCTAGGAGGTTTCAGGTCACGTCAAGAGTGACAGATGCAGGCTGAATCCTCCTCCCCTATATTACTGGTGCCTGGATCTTAGGTGAGGGCAGTGTGACCTTGAATACGTCCCTTCATTTCTCCGTGAGAGCTTTTTTCCCAGGATGCTGGATGTTATGTCCGCCCCTGGTGGGTCTCCACTTCCTCACCCACTGGAGAAAGGAGGAGCTCAGGGCCTGGACGTCAGGGGCCTGGTCAGTTTTAGTGTTTGTAAGTGTCCCCAAGACTCCTAGGTGGGGCTCCCTCGCAGGGGAGAAGGCTGCAGATGTGCAGGGACGTGCTGGCTTGTGCTGATGGCCCCATGAGTGGGAGGGTGCTCTTCTGTCTATTCCCCTCCTGAGAAAGAGGAACCTGTGGTCTGACGTAGGCTGAAGTGGCCAGAACAGGAAGCAAGGCCTCCTAGTGCACAGGTCACCATGAATCCTCAGCTCTGAGCTTCTGTATTTCTGGCTGGGTCCCAGAACAGGACCTGCTCAGGACCAACTCTGCAACCTGGCTGCCCAAGAGACTGCCTGCCTTCCCCTTTAGAAGGGACCCTTCGGTGACAGACATCCCAGGCCTTGGCCCAGCCTGCCTGGCAGAGGTGATCTAGCCTTGGTGAGGGCCGAAGTCACATCAGGGGACAGGCTGAGACACACCATCATCTATCTTCATCCCTGTCAACTGGGGCTGGACATTGGAAAGTCTTATTGTCGCTGCTATTGTTACCATTATTATTAGAAAAGGAAACAGTGGTTCAGAGAGGTTAAATGACTTGTTCAAGGTCACACAGGGAATCAGCTGGCTGTGGAGACAGTGAGATTTGAGGTCCATGCCCCAGTATAACACCAACACGGTTGCTACAGCAATCTCTAGCCCCCTGCCACCCACCCAAATACACACTAAACTTGGACTCAGTGGTGAACAAAAGCATTTTTTAAATGTATGTATTTCTTTCCTAAAAGCATTTTAAGAGCCAATGCTTAATTACATTTCTGGCTCTACCAAGAAGGTGTCCTCTAGGTCTGTGCTGTCCTGGGCGGTAGCCATCGACCACATATGGCTAGTGAGCCCTTGAGATGTGGCCAGAGTAAATTGAGATGTGCTGTGTGTGCAAAATACACGCTGGCTTCCAAAGGCTTAATACGAAAAAAAGAATGTAAACATCTTAGTGGTAATTTTTATATTGCTGACACGTGGAAATGACAATGTGTTCGACATAAATTCATCTCACCTATTTCTCTTTGGTTTTGAAGGTGGCTGTTAGGGCATTCGAAATGGCACAGGTGGAGTTGCCATTGTGGCTCTGGTCCTATTTCTATTGGTGTGACATGGTCCTGCTGCTGTGCAGATGAGGTTATGCCGGGACAGGGAGGCAGGATGGCCTTGCTGGACAGGTGTCGTTTGCTTCTCAGATATGGTTTCCCAGGAAGACGCACGGAGGGGGTTGGAAGCTCTGGCTGGATGCAGAACGTCACTCCCACTGCATTCAAACCTAACGCCCTCGGAGCAGGGCTTTGGGACAAGAGTTCTATTCCCTGCAACACCATCTACTCTCTATGTGACCTTGGACTAGTTGCTCAGCTCTGAGCTTCCATTTCCTCATCTGTAAAATGGAAATAGAGCTGAGAGCCTCCTAGAAGGGCCGTAAAAGGATTAATCCATTTCCCGTTTGCCCCGAGAACACTCGCCCGCAGTGCCTGTGGCTGCAGCGTTTACCCCGAGAGAATCCGCGGATCACAGTCCTCACCTCACCCCTAAAGTTTGCCATGAAATATCTCGTTTTTATTATTATTTTCACATCACTCTAGTACACCAATAGTCTTTGAAAACAAATGACATCATCCTATTTATAGCCTTCTGTTTTTAGTAGTGGTATTTCCATTTAAAAAATATACCAATTCTCCATCCCTCAAAATGTCAAATCCTAGAAAATGTCGCATTCCTACGTGTGAAAATAAGTTAACCACTGATCATCATACCCATTTCTGGTACATTAGGATGAGAGAGAAGTTCTGTTTAGAAATAGCTCCAAGAACAGTTTTTATATTTCATTTTCACATTGAAACTAGTGAGATCTGCTTCAGCCTCCAAGCGTATGTTTATGTGAAATTAAATGAATGTGGCAGCGAGCTGCCCTTTTTTTTTTTTTCTAAACAGAAAATGGGCTGAATGAGGCAAAGTGGGCATGGGACCCAACATGGCACTTGGCGTCATCAGAGCTCCACAGGTTTAGATAACAAACGTAATCATTAGGGTGCTGAAGTGCTCCCTCGAGCCTGGGGTAGTTCGGCTGTGGGCTCATTGCGTTTGGGCCTGCACCTTCTGGATGGGCCAGCTGGCCTCTCCTCGCTCACCTGGTCCACGGGTAGAAATGGGCAGGTTGGCGGTTGGCACGTGCGGACACGGCGGCCTCGGCGGCGGTGGGGCCCCGCGTCTTGTCGGCCAGGCTCTGCTCAATGGCCATCTGGACCAGCTCGTCCTCGCTCAGGCTGCTGTACAGGCTGTACTCCTCGTGCCCGATGGCGCCCTGCCGGCCCCGAGCGCGGACCTCCGCGGCCATCCTCCTCTGTGCGCAGCCTGGCCTCCGGGCCGGACTCTCAGTGGGGAGCGCGCAGCTCCAAATCTGTAGACACTAGGAGGTGACCAAAACCAGCCCGGTCACGAACAGCTTTGCGAAATAGTTATGTTTACCCACACGGGAAACTGGGCTTTCTTCCGGCAATCACACAACCCTCTTTTTATCCATTCATTTTGTCATAGGATCCACCCAACCACTCAGTCATCTACACCTACATCCATCCTCTCGCCTGTGTAACCATCCATCCAACGATCCAGTCCTCTGTCCATTTATTCATCCTCCCATGCATTCGTCTGTCTACCCACTCACTCATGACCAACCCGCCCTCCCAACTGTCCACTTATCCGTCCATTTATCCAACCATCTCATCATCCTGCCATTCACGCTCCATCCATCCACTCATCTACCTGTCCAACCACCCAACATTTGCCTCCATTACTTACCCTCTGATCTATCTATCTGTCCACCTCCCCCTCCACTTATGCACTCATTATTCATCCATTCACCTACACGTCTCCCTGTCTAACCACCCACCCACTCACCCACCATTCATTTTTCCTGTCCAGACAGCCTGCCTATACGTGCGTGCAGGCACCATTGACTGAGAGATTACTTATTGAGCACCACTCTGTGTCTGTTGATCTCGGCAGACAAAAAGCCCCGCCCTCGTGAGCTCACACGACACCGCTTCCATTCCTTCCTTCCAAAAATATCCGACATCCTATCCCTGCATTGCTCCATTTCTCTGCACTGTCTGAGGGCCAAGAATATCAGGGACGAATCAGACACAGGCCCGTTACTTAAGCTCAAATGATCTGGTTAAAGTCAATCATTAAAATAATTTGCCATATTGATTCCAGGGACTCTCTTCTAAAAAAAAAAAAAAAATGCCTCCAGGAGAAATAGATTTTGGTTGTGCCAACCGCTTTTAGGAAATGAATTAATATCAGCTAATCCTGATTTTTGTTTTGACAAACAGGCGGGGTGTAGGTCAGTGGGTCTTAGCCCTGATGGATCATTAGAATCACGTGAGGTCTTTTTAAAAACACCCCAAAGTATGAGTGCTATCGTTTGTTTTTGTTTTTGTTTTTTTCGGCAGCTATTCACCCCGTTTCTGGAGGCAGAGTAACCCCTCCTCCCTTCCCTACTGAGAGGGCTTGACCATGGACTTGCTCTGGCCCATAAATGTTGGGGACATGATTAAGCAGAAACTTGACCTGTGCTTGTGCACTGGAGCTTGTTCTTCTGCCACCACTAGTATTTTCCCCGGGCCCCACTGCCCTTTAGCTGCGCCCCAGAGTGAGCCTACCTGGGGGCAGCCTGGGCCCACCCTGCACAGGGGAGCCCGCCCATCGGGCTTGCAGCCTCTGCGCAGGACAGGAACTGCTTACGTGGAGCGCTTGGTTGTGCAGCACGCTTGTGGCTCCAGTTAAATGATACCCAGAGACTAAGAGAGGCATTTTACAAAGAGGATGTATAAAGGACCAGGAACCAAATGTAAGGGTGTTTAACTTCCTGAGTGTTTGGAGAAGTTCCAATTCGGACCCTAATGCAACACCAGCTCATTTACGTCCACTGGAATGGCTTAAGTGAAAAAAGGCGGGAAATTGCAAGTGTTGGGGAGGATTGAAACAATGGGAATGCTCACCCTCATTGGTAGGAGTGTCAAACGGTGAAACCACTTTGAGAAATCAATGGCATTTGCTAATGCTGAATGTATTCATGTCCTGTGGCACCCAAATTGCCACTCCTAGCTCTATGTCCAAGAAAATTATGTATGTATGATCACCAAAAGATTAGTTCAAGAATATTTGTAGCAGTATTATGCTCTTTGTATAAAACCAACTGGAAACTTCCCAAATGCCTATCAACATCCTAATGGATGACTACATTGTGTGTATATTCATGTGATGGGTAGTATGCACCAATGAAACAGACAAACTACGCCACATACGGCAAGATGAATCTCACAATGCACAGTGAGCAGAAGTCAGATAAGAAAGAACACAAATACATGATTCGATTTATATAAAGTTCAAGCACTAGCGAAACTAACCTGCGGTGATAGAAGTCAGAATAGTGGTTACCTTTGGGGACGCTACAGATTCTAGTGCTGTGTGACCTCAGCCAAGTCCCTGTCCATCTCTGGGCCTCAGTTTTCTTAATGTAAAAGGAGGATTTGGGCTAGAAGGTTTCCAAGGGCTCTTTCAGTTTCAAAGCTTCTACAGCTCAATGAGACATTTGGTTTAGCTCTGTACTATGGACCCCCAAACTCTCTGTCCCTGGGGATCCTCAATGGCAACCTCAAAAGGTCTGCTGCATGTACAGAGCTTAGCGTTGTGGGGGAATAGGAAACCAGGTGGGAGCAGAACGATCTTAGATGTGGACCTCAGAAACCCTAAGGTCTACTTGCAATTCCACAACTTCCTACCTATTCGACCTTGGTCAAGTCACTTCCCCCGTTCGGGCCTCAGTTCCTTTATCAGTAAAAATGGGAATGAGACAAGCCACTTGGCCACGTTGTAGGAGCAAAACACGAGCTGCGGCATGTGTGGGCAGCTTGGGAGGGGTAAAGCAAGCACTGGGCAGGGCCCCTCCAGCCCCTCACCCCAAGGCCGCTGTTGGCCCGGGGGCCTGGTGTGGGCTGATCAGAGTCCCAGTGATGGTGCCCTTCCCTGACCGGATGCCCGGGGAGGTGAAGGCAGCCAGGTGACGGTCACCCGGGACAGCCAATCTCCCGCAGCCAGTTCCAGACTTGCAGGACCTCCCCGTGGGTCTGACGGCGTCCAGAGCCTTTTCCATTTGCCAGTGACGTCACAGCACCGCTCTGACAGCAGCCACAGAGGGAAAGAACTTATTGTTTCTTTTTTGTGAAACGAACTCGTTAACTCTTGGGTCCCTCCTTTCCTCCCGCAAGGACGCCATGCTTCCGTTACAGCTGAGCCGATGAGGCGCCGGGCAGGGGCGGGAAGGGTTTGCACGAAGACAGACAACTGGAAACGTGGGATTTGAGCTCAGTCTTCCTAAAGCAAACCCAGCGCTCCCTCTGGGAATTCCCGGAACACCGACCCTGGTTATCGGGCACCATGGCACCTGAATGGGCGGGGAGGAGAGTGCCGTCCTCCCCGCCTGGCCCCCGGCCTGCGCCTGCGCCTGCGCCTGCGCGGCCGGCTCCCGTCAGGTTCTCGGCCCAGCAGACTGGCAGGGTGGTGGCTGACCTTGAAGGAGGCTGACCACACGTCCCATTTAAAATGGGACGGAAAACAACGGTACTGTCCCCTCTCAAATGACATCTGGTCAGCCTACTGACACCTTGAATTGAGCCCAGTGAGACTAGGTTGAAACGGGACAGGACGGGTTTCTGTCCTGTTGAATGGGACATCTGGTCAGCCTCCAGATGGGGGCTCTGAAGGGACCTTGAGAGAGAGGGTCTCTGCCTCTGAGAAAGGTCTCTCCCCCTACCTCACTGTGGGCGCGGCCATCTCTTGCTTTTCCCACTGAGACCCTCGCTGTTTGAGGGTCCCTGAGTAAGTTACCCATCTTCAGAGTCGTCACGTGCACAACGAAGACACCAGTAGGTGCTATGACAAAGGGGCTGCTGATAGAATCAGGAGGGCTCAAGTGTGACGGGCTTAGTGCTGTGCCTCCTCGTGGGATGCCAGCCTGCTCCAGGAGGGGCTCCCCACCACTGGGCCTATGCAGTTTGGGGCTGGGGATGCCTGCCAAGGACACAGGGGACCTCTCCCCAGGGGCGGGAGGGCCAGTTCAGCCTTAGCACGAGGAGGTAATTATGAAACAGCCTGTAGGGTCAGCTTGGCCAATTCCAAGTCAGCTTTGCCAGTTATTAGCTGTGCGAGCTCTTAGACTAAACTTCTTACCCCAACTTTACAGATGCCACCGGGAGGGTGGGAGCTCCCCTGGAGGCAGTGTTTGGGACCCTGCAAAGGAGGCAAAAGAGGATCCTCTGGAGGCCCCAGAGGTGGCCCGGTCTCACCGGTTCCAAGCTGGCCTTGAGCAGCACCCCCTCTGCCGACCTTGACTAGGCACGGCCCACTGCCCTCCCGCGCTCCCTGGGAAAGGCTATTTTTTGTCCCGATCAGCCTCCCAGAGAGTCTCTTGAGACTGCTGGCCTTTCTCCAGGGCTCAGGCCTAGAACTTGGCCCAGCCCGCAGGCAGAGGCCTCCGAAATCCAGCTGAACAGCATGAAAATGAGGGGAAACAGGCCAAAAGAGGGGCAGGGCGTCCCCCGGACCTCTCCCCACCCTCACCCGCATCTCGCCATGACATCGGTACTCTTGTTATGCTCCTTTACGCTGTTAGTTCGAGCCACATGATAAATCTGTGCTAAGGAAACTGAGGCACACCAGGGAGAAAAATGACAAGGAAGAGACTAGAACTATGTCTTCCGCCTTCACGGCCGTCCTCATCCACGTGACTGACGTCAGCCTCCCAGCGCTTTGTAAGCTCAGTAAAGGCCCGAGTGAAAGACTACACACCTGTGTATGTCTCGCATATACACACACGTGTATAATATGGATATTATTATCCAGCTAGCTATCATCTATCTAAAGGGTTCAAGGTCTCATCACGTGACCCTCAGCCTGAGGCAGTCATGACAACTGGCTCTTGGGCTAACATGGGGCCACGTGAGGAAGTGGGGGATCAACCTGGGCTGTTCCTTGGCCCCCCAGGGTCCCCAACCCCATTTCCTGCAATGCCCGGTCAGTTTCTGTCAAACTTTAGCTTTCTGATCTGCTCTCCCCCTGGGACCCAGGGCCACCCTAGGAACTCTGAGGAAACATCGTGGCAGTGAAGGGTTTTCTCTCCCTTCCTGGGTCCTAGGGCTCTAAAACCTAAATCATAAAAACAGCTGGTGCTTGTGGGTCCCCGCAGCTGGCCACTTTCACGCACTGCACCATTTGACCTTCAGTCTGCAGAGGGAGGGGCATAAGATTGTACTCATTGCCCAGATGGGGAGACTGAGGCCCAGGCTGTACATGGCAGTGGATAGAGACGAGGCCTGCCTACTCTTCTCGTTAGACCCTCTGACAATGACTATTTGGGCAGTGGCCAGGGGTTAGTTAGTCTAGAAGTTTCTGTTCTGGCTAAGGGGTGGTCCGGCCTTGTGGGGGTTGCGGGGGAAGGGAGAATAGAATTCAGGCCACCTCGATTGACACCCCCCAAGAGGGGTCCAGGTCAAAACCACAGGGTGGGAGCCTTTGCAATGGGCAGGTGCTGGCAGGCCTCTGGCTGCTGGTGTCCAGGGCCTCCCAGCTGCTGGGAGTTTAAGCCTTTTGTCCTGACACTAAAGATTCCAATAAAGCCCCTCCCAGCACCACTAATCCCAGACTTTGATGCTTGTTGCAAGCTCCTGGCTCCCCTCAGGCGCCGGGACCTTAGGCTTCAGCGCTGGTGGATGTTACAAGAGGGTCTGCTCAGGGCTGCAGGCCTCAGCTGACCCCACAGGGCAGGCTGTTCTCCCCATTGGCTGGAGGGGAAGCTGAGGCCCAGGATCACCCAGATAGAAGGCGACAGCCCAGGATTTGAACCTGTCCAAAGTTGGCTCTGCTCCCACTCACCATGCACTGGGACACTCTGTACCCATTGTGTGGAGGGGGGTGGGGAAGGAAAGACCAAGACTCCATCCGTAATGGAGGTGCTGTGAGTACCAGCTAAGAAAATCATCAGTGCATATCAAGTTTCCATTTTATTTCTTTGGTCCCCAAGCGATTGCATCTCCAGGTCCACGGGTTACCTTTATCTCAGCCTTCCAAGCTGAGGGCACTTCTCCCGCCTTCTGGCCCTGCAGGGTCCTGGCCCTTCGCCCAGGCCTGGAGATGTCTCCAGCCCAGCTAGCCCCCTCCCATGCCCCTCCTGGCCCATCTCCCTGTCCTTCTCCTGCTGCAGCCAGACCCATCAGTGGGGCTTGGCTCCATGTAGATCTGGACACAGCATTCCAGGCCCCTGACCCAGTTTCCGCGCAGGGCTCAGCAAATGCCAGGCACTGACGTCTGTGCCAACAGCCTGGGGTCGGGGTAAGGAGAGGCAGGGCTTGCTGGTCAAGGTCTAAACTTCCAACAGCACTGCCCCTGCCCTTCTGAAGCCCAAGTGCAGCCTTGTTCTGGTCATCAGTAGAATATGGACCCTCACCTTGGCTCCTGGGTAGCAGAGGGTTCCAGAAACTCTAACTCCAGGCTGCAGAGTGGGAAGGGTCCGGTGGGGCACGGGGGCTCTCCCAATCCCCCACCTCACCTGGGCCCAACTGCTGGGCTGACTGCAAAACTTTTCATAGAGATCACACCCAAATCCGGTAGGATCTTTCTCCTTTCTGTCCCCCACACCCTTTTCTACCTTTATTTAAATCTTTTTCTTCTCCTCTCTCTCTGCTTTCTTACCATTCCTCTCCTTTCCCACTCGTCTCTTCTGTGTCCTTTTCTTGGGAAAATTTAGGCGGTTTAGGAATCACCTTGTTTTGACACCATCACTACCAGCCCCAAACATTTCCCCCAGCCACTCAGCTTCTAACGACCTCACTGATATGCCTGGGCATTCATTAGTCCAAAGCATGGTGCTAAGGATGAGAAGTAAAGACACAAACCCGTCCTGTGCCACTCTGTCACTCAGAGATGGGAGGACCCTGGGCGGGTCCAGAGATATTTTTGTGTCTCTTTCGGGAAGACTCTCTGGATCTAACCTGTCCATGATATACACGCGTCTTATGATGCCCCGACTGTGCCAGGGACAGGTCTGTGTACTGCCGAGCTGTCCCCTTGGGACACTGCCGGAGGCCGTGGCTTCAAATGTGGGCCCTGGAGGCCCAGAGGCCAAATGGCCGGGAGTCCACTCCCAGCTTCAACACCTCCTAGCTGTCTGGCTTTAGGAAAGACCCTCCACCTCTCGGAATCTCAGCGTCCACATCTGGAAAATGGGAGAAACGATCACCTCTAAGTCGTGATGTTCTCGAGCAGTGTCCGTGAGAGAAATCGCTGCAAGTGCTGGTCTCAGTGCCCGGCTGGCTCCTGGGAAGCGCTCCGTGAGTGCTCATGAGTGTCAACCGTGTCATTATCAAGTGTGAGGTCTCCAGGAGCAATGACACGCGGGGAGAAGATGCCCCCTTCCCCACAAGGCACTCACGGCCTGGCCGATGTGTGCAAGACTGGATGATGCAAACAAGAACGGTGCCAGGCGGCGGCCGCTGCCAGCTCCTGGAGGAGGCTGTGCTGTAAACAGGACTGCCACCAGCTGTCGGGACCCATCCCACTGTGTTGGAAGCAACTGGAGCCTCTGCCACAGGCGGCCTCAGTGCACTCTGCCCCGGGCCTCGATGGCGGAGGTCAGGGCTGTGGCTGGTGTACAGGCCCCGGGTGGCTCTGCAGGGTCCCTGGGAACTCCCTCACGCCCGCTGCCTCACCCATGATCACTACTCTTTTGTCATGTGCGTGTGCGTGCGTGTGTGTGCGCACGCGTGCGTGTGCGTGTGTGTGCGTGCGTGCGTGCGTGTGTGTATGTGTGTGTGTGCGTGTGTGTGCGTGTGTGTGTGTGCGCGCGTGTGTGTGCGTGTGTGT